>VONZ01001833.1:0-92210 GCA_012976165.1 Labeo catla | reverse complement strand
TTTTTTTTAAGTAATATAAATATCGAAACATCCAGCCGCTCTTGACAGTTGCGGTAACCTGGTCTCCTGTTGTTTTCAGCGCTGAAATGCAGAAGTCTATTTGCAACTGCATTACCAGTGTGTTAATTATGCGCTTGATGACACCCTTCTTTTTTCACAGTAGACCACACCCCCTTTTTGAACCCATTTCAAATCCGAGGTGTGAAAAAACACTGCTGAAGCAGGGGGCTTCATGACACTGTAAATCTATGGTCGTTAGTTTCAATGAACTCTATTGATAACGACGGAACTTGTGACCATGGTTGCTTTTGGGAAACGTACCCCTGGTCTGTACACTGGTAGGAGACACTTTGTGAAAAACTAGCTTGCTGCTGGAAGTAGTTTTAGTCCCGCCAGCAGAGGGTGCTCATACCCGGAATCGTGTCCAAAAGTTCTAGTATAATGATGCAGACCTTTGGTGAAGAATTAAACCAGCCCCTGTAAAAAGGAGCATCCTGCAGATGAGGCAATAAACTGGCCTCCTGACTTTTAAATGCTGTTTAATGACTTTCTGTGGACATTAATTCCCCACCTTAATTATGAATTTGACCTTGTCAGGATGCAGGGGCGGATCTATAAAATAATTTTTAGAATGGCAAAGGGGTGGCATGGGGTCTATGAGGGGTGGCAACACCAAATCAAGCCCCCATGCATAGTTTTTGGGGATTTATAGTCTGACATACACAGTTGTGTTCACAAATATTGCATTGCCGTTAAGTAATCATCTATACTGTTTAAAATTAAAAAATAAATAACAACATTTCAGTGTCTATCATGGCACCAAGTCATTAAACAATACAAAAAAACTTCAACATGTTATACAGTAAATGTTTCTGAGCTTGTATCACTAAAGAAGACATGCAATTCTATTAAATTACTACTTAGATGGTATAAAACAAGTTTTAGTGCAAGTTTAAGATGTTAATGTTGATGATTTAATGTTAATTTCCTAACATTAGAAAGAAATATTATAATATCAAAGCACTGAAACTGGATCAGTTTTGGAAACAATGTTTGATTTTCTGTTATTAACAGAGATGGGAATTTATGTAATCATAACATCAGACTATATCTCTAGGTAGTTATTTCACAGTTTTGCAAAAATGCAGTAGGCTACACATAAAAAAATGGTTGTAAATAAAATTTGACAGTCACACTGAATGTGTACAACATGTGCTACAGTTTACTGTACATATAGAATAGTGAAATGTCCATCATCTAACGTACTGGTACTGCACTATGTAATTATACTGTATTTGTAAGCATAACACCGATGTAAAAGATTTGTGTTGGATGCAGAGATTTTGATTTGTGTGTCATCAGATTTGCTACTTAATGTTTAACTTACTTATCGTTAAACTTTTTGAGAAATGTGTCTTTGTTTTGAGAACTGAATAAATGGTTTGGGAATATAAGCCAACTAAAATCAGTTACATATTGTTAACAATCGAGAAAACTGCAATACGACCAAATGCTTACCTAACTCTGCTATTAGTTTCCGTGATCGGCATCTTCTTATTGATTTCATGCTATTATTGTTTCGTCGGATACGGCAAAAAGGCCTATATCCATGATGAACGTGGAGGGAGCGGTCAGAGAATCGGATCTCCAAACAATTACGCGATAAATCTCAGATATATCCGGGCGGGATTAGATTTCTTAGAGGACTTCTGAGTTAGCCGAGAAGCAGTTCAAGATTCACGAACAAATGTAAAACAATTAGTTATGGGCTGCGCTTTGTTTTCTTGATTCAAAAAGAACCGCTTCATACGAGTCATTTGTTAATGAAGTCGAATACACTGGGCGCGCTGCGTGCGCGTGCAACCATCGTGCACATTTTATTGAAATACATGTTTTCTGCCATAATTTTGCGTTACACTGTCATCGCTGTGGCTGAAAATAGCACATGAAACACTGCTTACATACATATTTTATTATGTGATAATTCTGGGGTGGCAGGTGGAGTGGCACAGCTTTTTTTTAGGGTGGCAGTTGCCACCCCGTACCACTCCGGTAGATCCGCCCCTGTCAGGATGCGCTGTCCCTAAGCAGACCGGAGCCTCGTCATTAAACTGGTAGGTTGGAGACCCCTTGTTAAAGGTTTGCTGCTGGATGTAGTTTTAGTTCGGCCAGCAGAGGGTGCTCATTCTCTCCATATCATATCAGTGAGCTTTTATTATGTTTTATCTATACACAGTAAGATGATTTAAGTGTTTTCAAACGCTAACTATAATTCAGCATTATTACTGAACTTAAGTCGAATTGAAAAAAAATGCACATAAATTTATAACTAACGTTTGTTTGTTTTTTTTATAACAAAACTCTTCAAATTTAACATTATTTTTTTTAAACATAAAATATAACACAATACAGACAATAAATGCTATTTAAAAGTATTTAATTGGAAAAACTGGTGATTATTATTAAAATTACAGGTTACACACACACAGAGCAAATCACTGGAGATATTAAATGTAAATTGTACTATGGTACGGGATATTATACAAAAACACATCCAATGAAAAATGACTTCTTCACAATGTTGCACCAATAGTTTACATTCTATTATTTTACTATTTTGTAAGGCAACACAGCACAGTACATAAGACAAAACAGCAACAGTATGTATATAAACAGTATATATTTTATTTGACTGTTTATATACTATAGTGAAAGAAAATTATTAGATTTTTAAAATGTTCTTTACACTAATTGAACTTGTCAACTTAGTGCTTGGAGTGTCAAATTGTTCAGTGTTCGGCTATTTCACACCACCTTAGCTGTCTGAAATCAGTTCAGATGTACCAAAAAAAAAAAAAAGGTATCTAGGTTTCATATCACAGCTTTCCAAATGCTGATGTTATAGCACCACAGATCATTAAAAAGTTACACACTTGCTGATGCTCTAAAGACAATACAATGCTTTTTCAAAATGTTGACATAAAGTGAATGGTTCAGTTTGAGGCTTGTGTCTATCTGCTTGTTCTTTATCAGTTATCAGTAGATCTTTATCAGGTCTTCATTAGTTATTTTCAACATGCATCTTCAGTGTCAAACTAGTGTTTTGTTAAAGTACTCAGGATGATGTGTATGCACTTGTAAAATGAATTTTAAAAGACTTTCATAAACATGTATTCCTAATCATCTAAAACCAAACAAGTGTTTACAGGTGAGTTTAAAATCTGCTGTTAAGCACAAATGGTGATGGTGTCATAATGATTGACATGGGTGGGTGTGTCTTATTGCATCACTCATTCACTACATCCACATTTTCTTCATTTAACAGTGACTTCTCTACAGCCTTGGATTCATTCACTTGCTGTCCTGTGGGACCTAAAAGAAAATATAGTCAATCACATAAAACTAAAAAGAAAGAAAGAGTTTTGCTGCATTTTCATATAGGCTATGCATGTATTATTATTAATTGCAAAAACATTTCTATTTCTTAAAAGATCTGAGTTGTTGTATAAACTAAATATATTGCATAAATAAATATATAGTTTTTATAATAAATGTTGTTCTACTCACCAGTGAAAGCCACTTCAAATCTCTTGAATGTGGTCTGTTCTCTGTTGATGATCTGTAGTTTATAAACTCCAGAGTCTGCGCTTCTGATGTTCCTGATGATCAGAGATCCAGTCGTCTTGTCCAGCTCCAGTCTGTCTCGAAAATTTTCGCTAATACTAGTCGTTCCTGAATCAGCTTTAACAACGAGACAATTTTTAGCTCCAAACGTCCACAGTATCAGATCATCGTTCCGTATTTCAGCCTCAGCATGTAAAGTGACAAAATCGCCCGCCATCACTGGCATTGTCCTCACTCCACGTCAAAGAAACAGAAACACAGAAGACAAAAAAGTGTGAATTTATTAGTTTGTATTTTCAATATCACATACACTATATATATATATATATATATATATATAGCAGAGCAGGGGATCCAGAACAAAAACAGAACTGTCACGAATGTTTTCCAATGCATAGACGAGTACACAGAAGCTACAACGATCCAACAAGCCATACTAAAGAGCGCCAAAACGGTATTTATTGCTTGAATGTGTTTTATATCAAAAGTAATACAAAGCCTAGCCTACTGCTATTTTTTTGGAAGGAAGACGCACTATGTACAGTTCATTCATCAGCTGAAAACAACATCATAAGGCTGATTGTGATTTAAGAATAGATTTTTGTTCACTAAAATGAGAATCTATTACAATCGAGAAATCTATTTTTTTGTTGTTGTTGTTTTTTTTGTTTGTTTACCCAGCCCTAGCGTATTTTGTTGTTTTTTAACACTGCACTGTGGTCCTGTAAGTTCATGACTACAAATGAAAATGTGAACAAAAATAAAAGCAATTGAATGCTTTATTCTAATTAAATTATGAAAATTATAATGATGGGTAATTGTAGATTATGGCAGTCTGTTAAACTGACGGACAATGTTAAAGTCTCGCGCAACCTCTGATAAATATATATATATATATATATATATATCATGAAATATTAAGTTGTACTAGATGAAAATGTGGATATTTGAGTTTAATAAACTGAAAATTTTAAGGCAGCACGAACACATTTTTTAAAGCTGAAACTATTTTTTTTGTTTTGTTTTGTTTTTTTTGTTTTTTACACAGACTTAAGTGTAAGTGTATGTATTACAAACGCTTTGTATTTCAGATAAATGCTGATTTTTTATTGTTTTTTTTAATCTTTCTGTTCAGCAAAGAGCAAAGAGAAATTTACTCAACTCAGTTTCACCAGCTTGCATTTTCTTGTAATTGTAAGCTAACATGGCATTACAATTAAAATAAACAAATATCTAAAAGCAATGAAACATACATTTGTCAATGTAACTTTGGGAATTTGTCAAAGTTGAGAGCAATTAAACTTTTGTTCTAAATGATTGATCTAAATCATCCAGATCACTGATCTACTCACCTTTGACAGTAACAATGAAATTCTTGCATTCGGTTTTTCTGTTTTTGCCACTGATATGTAGTTTATAGAGCCCACTGTGAATTCTCCTGATGTTATTGATGGTGAGATCTCCAGTATTGTCATCCAGCACCAGTTTGCTTCTGAATCTCTCATCAAAACCATCATATGTTTTTTTACCAGTCACTCCACTGATTTCAGCAATGAGATTGTTGTCTTCTTCATAGCACCACTGTATCTTATCATCTTTCTGTAGTTTAGTATGTCTGTAGAGTGACAGAGTCTCCGTCTGCAGTCTCCATTACTGTCACAGCTGGACATGTGTGAGATCAAGCTTAACTTTAGAAAGACATATTTCACTTTCACAAATGTGCATAATAGTCATAAAAGCATAATTCAATCCTGGTGTCCCTTCAAATGTGATGTTTTTTTTTTTTAGAAAATTTCAAATCTTTACATGCAATTATTTTGTAAAACAATGATCAGCCCTTCCCAAACTTCACCTTATTTAATTTTAAACATTTAAAAGTGTAAACTTTAGCTCTTGTGGCATGGCACAACCCAGTTTTCCCAGGGTGTTTGAGTCACCTGTTGTCTAATTCCTTGTTTGGTCTTGCGTATATACTCCTAGTGTTCCTGATTTCCTTTGTCCTGTCTACGTTAAAGTGTTGTGTGATACTTTTTCCTGAGTGAGTGCTGAATTTTTGAATTATGTTTTCATACTCCACTTATACTGCAACCACCTTAAAACTCATTGTTTTCATCTTGAATCAGCTGTAATACTCACCCGCTTGATTTTCTAGTTTAGAGATCTTGCGGTGATAGTAAATCACAACAGCAGCTACAACTGTAGTTAGGAACAACAGAACGGCAACAGCTAAGCCAACTATAATACCCAGAGACAGACCCGGATCAGGAACAGCTAAGGAGAGACAGTAAATGTGAGGATCTGAAAACATTTCAAATATATGTTGCTGTGAATTAAAGAACACAATATTGATCATGATTCAGGAATAAAACACATTATTGAGGACAAGACAATACTATTTAAGATTTTCTACTTCAAAACATCAACTAATTCAAAATGTTACTTGCTGTTTCTTTTCTTTGTAAGTGAATGTGAAATTTATTTGCAATTTTCTACACCATTTTTTAATTTCAATTAGTTTTGTTCAATTACCCAATTTTCAATAATTTAACAATAACATCAAAATGGATTGTCAACATTTGTGCACTTTAAACAATCAAATCTGTTTTGAAGAACGTCATCACCGCGATATATTTTACAGCCATACTAAGACTCACCATTGACAGAAACTAGGAATTGCTGTGAACTCTCACGGCCTCTGATCTGTAGCTCATAAAGTCCAGTGTGTTCTGTTCTGATGTTTGTGATAATCAGAGATCCAGTCTGATCCAACTTGAGTCTGCCTCTGAATCGCTCATCAGCAACATTTAATGCAGTCTCGTTAGTTTCCACATCTATTTTAGCAAGAAGGACGCCTTTATCCCCAAACCTCCACACTATCAGATCATCTCTCTGTACTTCAGTAACATAATTTTGTAAAGTGACAGAATCTCCCTCCATCACTGATACTGACTTTACTCCACCTGTCTCACTAACCACACCTGGAATATAAATTAAATCAGAACATTGGAAAAATTCATAAATCAAGAAACCTGAAACAAGATCACTATTATACTGAATGAAAAGGGGTATTCTTGAGATACTCACCAATTACAGTAACATTAAACATCTTAGTCGTAGTCCTTTCTCTAGAGATGGTTAGTTTATATTGTCCCGAGTGTCTGATTCTGGTGTTTCTGATGGTGAGAGAGCCAGTTTTTTGGTCTACTTGCAATCTGTCTCTGAATCCCACATCATCGGTGATGAAAAAAGAGGTCAGGTCGTTCTTTCTCGTTATCTGAGATATGACAAAGCCTTTAGGTCCAAACACCCATAGTATAGTGTCATCGTTCAGTATTTCTGTCAGATTGGTGTGTAAAGTGACAGAATCTCCTTCCATAACTGACATTGTCTCAGCTGTTTCTGCACCAAACACGCCTGCAGAACGTAACAATCACAGATACAGCTTAATAAACTGAAAACACTGCATGAGACAGGGGGCCCTATCATGCACCCGGCGCATGCACCATTTGTGCACTCATTGGCATGCTGGTCTGAAAACTGGTGTATTCAGACCCATTGTTGGCGCGTTGCTATTTTGAGGCAACTGAAGTAGACTGCACCATTGACCAACTGAAACCTGGTCTAAAGTCAGTGGGGCAATATTTTTTTATGTGAGTTTAAAATACTTTAGCTGAGCCCCCAGGGTGAGTTTTTTAGGCGACCGTTATATTAGAATGTAGCGCCATATTGTTATCATGGCGACGCGTCGTGTTTGTCACGTGTCACAACGCAGCCACAATAGCGCTGTATCATGTATCACACATGTATCATTTTTATATCGTTTTTCCTTTTTTTATTATTAATATTCACAAACCTGCTCACTGTATTATGAAATATCTGACATTCCGATTCTGAAAAATATGCAAGTAAATATGTTTGGAAGTTTAAACACTTTTATAATGAGCGTGTAAATTGATCTATGCCGAGTGATGGGCGCCGCCATGTTAGTTCGCGCTGAATCCGAGCTGTGGGATTTACAGGACGCAAATTCATTCTCTCCTCCCGAAAAACATTAAAATAAGTCTCTGATGAGCTGGGAGAAGAGCAGAGTAATATAGTTACCTACTTAATGTGTATATGATCATCAATAAAACATGTCGTCAGATAACATTTGTAAGGATCATTATTGCCGCTTCCATAGACATCGGTGTGTATTTTGCAAACTATAAATGCATTGTTTTACTAGTACTTATGTGTATTTAAATGTCTGTAACCTAAAATAAGCAATGGTTGAAAACACTGAATAGTTGCGATAATATGACAAGCGCTCAGTGCGTCCGCTCTGCATCAGCCAAAGCGCCAAAGCAGATTTGAATTCAGCAGCTGATGACGTGATGCGCTAAAAGTTCGAATCACACCGGTGTGATCGTACGCGTTAAAGGGTTGAAAAGCGCGTTAGTAATATGCGCCTATAGGCAGGTGCACAATGCACGTACACTCTGCTTATTACACACAGGCGCAGCAGCACACAGACATGCCAAATATTAAAAATGAAATGATTACAATGTAAAAGATTATTATTGTGTACATAAATATAAAAATGTCTATATGTTATTATAAATAGTCAATTGTTTTTTTATGCCAGCTGTTTTTCGGTTTTTCTTTAGCTTTGACCACGTTCATCCAGGAGGGGAGGTTTTTGAAAGGGGATGTACAGTAACTCATTTGAGTGGTCTTGGCCCGTGAATGTCCCACTTTGGCGCCGCCCTGCTCTCTGGAGAAGCGTTCAGTCTTTGTTCTAGCAAAATCCGCCGTGTAAATAGCGAACCTGCCATGGCGCAAGCGCAACTGGCTCTTAAAGGGAATGGGAGATGAGACTCTGATTGGTTTAATGCACATTACGCCCAAAACACACCCATGACTCATAGGGACAACCTTTTTAGACCATGCAACTGGCTGAGCTCGACGACCGTTATTCCCATCCTTAAAATAGCAAAAGTGGATTCGGACACGCCCTAAGGGCACCTGCCCCGTGCGCTTTAGACAATGTGCTTAGACCGTTAAAATACAGCCCAGAAACAGGTATTGCTTTTCAAATGGTGAATAGAAAAAAAAACATTAATGTGAAAATTAAAATGTATTAATGTTTAAATGCAGCAACTGTTGTCTTTCTTTCTGGTTAAACAGACGTCTCACGTTAAAGTGGCAGTCCTAAACAGTAATGCTAACCATACATACAGGCAAAAAGTCAACTTCAAGAAAGAAAAAGTGCCACTGGTTAATAATGAGTGGCTATACATGACAATATAATATAGCAAGGTTGGGGAACCTTGATCCTGGAGGCCCGGTGTCCCTACAGAGTTTTGCTCCAACCCTAAATAAAAATAAAAAAACGTGTACTTAAAATCCTGATGAGCTTGTTCAGGTGTGTTTTGTGTTTGATTAGAGCTAGGGCTAAACTCTGCAGGGACACCGGCCCTTTGAGAATCAATGTTCCCCACCCCTGCCTATATCGACTCCCTTTATTCGTATTCTTCTGTATCTTGCAACTAACACTATTTTCTTGATATTCAGTGTTACTATACAATGTGCCATGAATGAAATAAAAAAGTCAATCAGCATCAAAATAGTGAATGAATTTTTGGGATTTGGAAAATTTTGGAAGGCACCCCATTTTGCACCCAATCGTCAGTAATGCCTTCTTAATGCACTGTCTTAGTACACCAAGCTAGGGGAGATCAGGAATGGTGTGTATATTGGAGTTCTTAAGTTGGTGCGTTTAAAATGTGACCATATTTACAAGTATATGCTATTAAATTACATGGCTGTTATCTTTCCAGCACAAACAGTTTAGTTTCAAACACAAGGAGTGAAATGTTTAGTTCACCCCATATGTCCACGTTATGTGGAATAAGAACAAAATTGAGCATGTATGAAGTGAACTAGGTCATTTTAATTAGTTTCCTGTTTAAAAAAATTGGAAGTGTTACAACTGACCCGTGTTACAACCATCCCCGGTCTCCCGCGTGTTCTTATTTTTTATTTTTTTATTTTTATTATTATTATTTTTTTTAATTTGGTGTATTAAACGCGTTGTGTTCAGATACAAATCACCTGCTTGAACGTACAGAGCAAGCTATGCATCAATTAAGTGTATACTGAATTGGATCTTTCAATATTATCATTGTACATCAAACCATGCTGAAACGTTTTTCACATTATTATTATTATTATTATTATTAATATATAATTATTATTAAGCGTATAAGAACGTTTCGATTTTTCTCGCTGCAGTGGACACCGGATGAAGATGTGCGCGTGAAAGTGAGAATATATAACAGTCGTCTCCTGCAGGTGGTGACGGCGACTGATTCAGGTGGGATTGGAATACGCTTTGTCGCAGCTGATATCTGAAATGAAACAAAAAAATATTTCAACTTCTAAAACAGAAAACCACTTACCGTTCAAGAGTAATAAGAAAAGAGACAAAAATAACATCTTCTGCATGTTTTTATAGGGCTGTGTAGATTCCAAAAAAATGATCAATTGAGATATTATTTTGTTCTACTGCATCCCCAATGGGTTCCTCCTTCCCTGGCCGCACCCAAACCGGCAGCAAGTACGATTATCCCCAAAAATACATAAAATCTAACAGAGAGACTTCACAGCAACTGATAATTGCGGTTTTTTCTTGAATATGTGAATGGCGTTTAAAGAATACCCAGTAACTTTATCGTTGACAGATTCTTAGAAACGAACTGAACAGTCGTTTGCTGTAAACAGAGGTCCCAGTGGGCGTGCCCGCATATATGCACGTGTAGACTGAGCTCCGCCCACCTGAAAAAAAAAAAAAACAGGTTGAGGTCCACCCAGCTGATCTATTTGGCTTTGCAGTGAGCACCGGTTCTTTTCAGACATTTAAAGTGGTGGCCAAACGGCCAGTGAATATGCTGTTGTTTTGTTCTCAATTGGCTGGTGGTGTCTGGTTGGTAAGTTATCACTTCCTTTTAGAAGAGAATAATAAGCTTCTGTTTGAAATCGGTCAGTTTTTTTTTTTAGTCAATTAGCCGATTAGTGACAGGTTAGCTGAAAGATTCAAACTGACACACAGATCATGTTTGGTTTCATTTCTGTTTGCACATTATGAAAAAAACAACAAACCAGTTTAGTAATGCTCACCAAGTTTTTTTTTCCCCCTCATGTTTAATCATCAGTGAAACAGACCTGGTTTAAATCAGATATTTATTGCACACAGTGATATGGCTTGGGGCCAAAGCACAGGGGCCCATGATTATGGGTATATACAGAAATTGATTTAGTTGAATTAATTTGTGAAGTTTTAGACTGTGTCTGTTTGTTCTCTAGATAAAATGAAGACAATATCATTGATGGAGAGAGATTCTGTCACACTAAACACTGAAGTACAAAAACTATTTGCTTATGTTCGGAAGCACTCAAATAGTTGAAATCAACAGATTCACACAAACCAACTTGCCATATGCTGATGGGAGATTCAGAGACAGAATAACCCTGGATCATACCAGATCTCTGAACTCCTGAATCACAGACTCTGAACTTTATCAACTAGCAATCGTCAGGAGAGAAACCAGATACATAAATTTCAGTGTTACAGTCTATGGTGAATTACAGCATAATTTAATTGTTTCTGTAACATATATGAAAGTTTAAAATATGATGCCACAGTAAAATCTATTATCACTGGCTCCACAGTTCTTCATCACTAGAAATATCAAATTCAAGATCAAATTGTGTTGTCCAGCTGTGCAGTGAATAATTCAATTGCCAACCAAACTGAGGATGCCAACATTGAACTCAGCTGATCTCAGGTCTGACGAGTGCATTAGCATTTATTTACAGAGCAAATAATTTTTTTTTTATGGCATGTTTTTATGGCAGTCTCATTTTGTTTTTTTGTAAACACACTTTTTTTCACTCAAAGTCAAAACTCAATAATCCAGACTGATGCAGTTGTGTCAGATGTTGTCAGTTATGTTGCTGCTGGTTGGTGCCCTAAAACAAATTGAAATTATTACATTTGCATATGCCTAATAGATTGCATCTAAACTATAACTTATAACTGCCTTATTTAAGACATGAGAGTGGGGCACATTTGCTTCTTGCATATTCTTTTTGGTTTTACAGGAACAGATGATAGACAGAGAAGTGAAGCCCACATCTCCAGCTGTGTGTTTGTGTCTGATTATTACTATTATTATTATTATAATAAAATAATTATATTATATTATGGTAAACAAATTATATCTATTACTATATTATATCATAAATGGTAAACAAACTTGGCTTGCTGTCCTTAATGGAGGCTTGAACCCGAGGCTCGGCTTGAGCGCCAAGTTCAACCCCCCATTGTGATATTACCTAGAGGGAGTATAACAGAAATAGAGGAGGAGAAAGGGAGGTGGAGGGATTCCAGAAGAACTGATGCTGGGACGGTGCTATGAGAGCTACTTATAAAGGCTCGTAATGATGATTGACAGCACTAAACACTTCATTTAAACCGTTGCATCACAAAATGATTAACTTGCTCGAATCGGATCCCGTATTGCATTTCATTAGTTCAGATCGGGACTTCAAACCGTGCATCGCAAATTAGTTGATTTAGCTCGGAACTTCGGAGTGGGTTCACAAATTATTTGATTCAGATTGGAACTTTGGTATGCGTTGGCGAATCATTGATTCAGATCAGAACTTCAAAGTGCGAATCGCAAATCACTTAATTTAGCTCAGAACTTCGGAGTGAGTTCACAAATCATTTGACTCAGATCAGAACTTAAAAGCGCGTAGCGTAAATCATTACATTTAGATCGGAACCTTGGAGCGGATTCGCAAATCATTTGATTCATATCGGAACTTTAAAGTGCGTATCGTGAATCATTAGATTTAGATCGGAACCTTGGAGCGGATTCGGGAATCCTTTGATTTCGATCTGAATAATGGTTCGCGAATAATGAACCTTTCAGTTACAAAAACAAAAACAAAGAAAGAAAAGAGTTCAGATGTCAATTTAATTAGCATTTTTTTCTGGCTACTTTGTATAGGTTTCTATGTAAGTACTTGTACTTCTGATTGGGCTGAGGCTGGAATTTAGCGAGTTTGAAGTATTATAGACGTATACTATGTGTCAGGAGCTTTCAAGCAGTATCATTATCACATTTTTGACCTATATGGCTTTTAGCTGGTTTTGCATCTGAACTCTTCAAGATGGCCCATAGGCAGTGTTGCCAAGTCCACGGGTTGAATCGACCCTAATAACGTAATATTTAGCCCCTGAAATGTGAATTTACCAGGGGAACCCCGACAAAAAACGTGTATTTTATCCCCCTGAACGCGATTTTTAAAGAGGAGCCCCCACTCCAAAGGCTATTTTGCTAGTTTTGGGCTAGTTTTAAATACCAATTGGGCGGATTTTTTTTGTGAAAACCTGGCAACCCTGCCCATAGGGTACACTGTAACATCTGAGGGACACGTAACATGATCATTCAACAACTTAAAATGTAAAAAATTGCCAAATATTTTGGCAATAAATAAAAGTATTACCTTTTTCAAATAAAATAATGGCTTTTTTTTTTTTTTTTAAGAATTAAAATTGGATTTGGAGTTTGACAATAAACACATTTGGACAGGCCTGACCACAAGATACAGCTATACAGTATAGTTCAAAACAGTGTGGACAAACAGATTAGTAATTAATAAATTATTAGTAATTTATATATTTATTTTAAAATATATATTTGAAATAGGCCTATAAAATCATAGAAGTTTTTTTAAACTGATTATACAGAACACAAAAGTCAATAACACAATATTGAGATCTTTTATAAGAAAATATGTGCACATTGTAATATTTGAGTCATCTGAGGGCAGCTCAAAAATAGCACTTTTTTGCCACCATTCAACAGTAATACCTTGTTCAGCTGGGTTTCTCTGCTTCCCACAAACCATAATCAAAATCCACAGACCAACTAAACCATCAACGTCAGCTGAATCAGTCACTAAATCAACTCATGAAAAGATTTCATCAAGAGATGAGTTTAATACAACAATCTGGATTTTACATTTATTAAAACATGTATTTTGTGCAAATATAGTGGCAAGTGATCAATTGAGAGCAGATAAGCATTTCAGAAAATTATAGAGCATACTCTTCTATATGCATATGCATATTTGTGCATATTTATTGTTTACTGTGACTCATTTAGACTAAGAGATATATGATCCATCTACATGTTATCTTTCAATCAACATGCCAGAATCCTTGTTCTTTTTTTCAGTCTTTTTAACTTTAACAGTTTAATGGTGTACAGACAGTGGGTCTCTCCTACAGACTCTGCTGGAGCGCCAACTAGTGAGTGAACATGGAAAAACATCATCCAGGTTTGGAAAGACGTTTGTAACTTGTTTTTGAGCTGCAGTGTTGATGATGTCAAAGTGATTCACAGTGGGGGGTGTGTCATTTCTCATCAAACTGAACTCATCATCTGCTGCTCATTCACTTCATCCACATCCTCTTCACTCAACATAGGGACCTCTACAGGCTCTGATTCATTCACTGTGTTTCCTGTTGAATCAGCTAAAAAAACAGACAATGGCAAAGTAAAAACAGAGAAGATCTGGAAGTCAAGCATATGTATTATTGTATTGAAAGGTTTGATTTACTTACCATGGACCGTAAGAGTGTATTCCCTGTGTATGTTTGTTCTCTTGCTGCTATTGATCTGTAGATGATAAACTCCAGTGTCACTCGTTCTAGTGCTTGTGAATAAGAGATCTCCACTTAGATGGTCCAGCTCCAGTCTGTCTCTGAATCGCTCATCATCACCATATGAAGTCTTTTTAACATCTCCATTTATCCCAGTTGCAAGAATTTTACCTTCAAAGCTCCACTGTACCTGCTCACCTCTTCTTATACGAGTCTCAGTCCATAGTCCGAAATACTGTCCCTCCACCACTGACACAGCCTTGGGACCAAACATATCTGGAGAACAAAGACTTACTCAGAGAAAAATGTGGACAACCATTCGGAGTGTTTGATCATCTTCATTATGTGATGTTGCAGTGCTACATGGTCATTAAAGTTTATACTTTTTGATCAAACTTGCTATGTGTACTGTATGTGACAGTATTCATCGCTCCTCACAAAGAAAGACAACTCACCCTTTGTAATAACTTTGAATGTCTTGTAATATGTCCCTCTGCTACTGCAGCTGACCTGTAGCTTATAATTTCCAGCATGTTCACATTTTATGTGCCTGATGGTCAGATGTCCAGTCCTCTTTTCCAGCTTCAGTCTGCCTTTGAATATCCCATCAGGACCATCAAAGGTCTTTCTGGATCCTCCAGTCATTTGAGCAATGAGAGTCTCTTGATCTCCAAACAGCCACATGATAAGCTCATCTTTCTGTATTTTAGTAAAACGGCAGAGAGTGACATGCATTCCCTCCACCTCAGTTCTAGTCTCCTCTTCAGCTGCAACAGCAGTACACAGAAAGAGAATCGTGTTAAAGTTTTAGCTGCACAGACTATATGTCTTTACACGGCTTAATGAAACTTTCCTTCATCCTGACTCATGCAAGCACAAGTTCATTTGACAATGTTGATCAATGGAAGAGTTTGAATCTTTATTCTTACATTTCCAAAGACTGGAATTATCTACAAAATAGCCTCAAGTCAAGAAGTTTGACCTGAAGACTAGAGCTTACCATAACTGCAGACAGTAACAGAGAATGTCTCATTTGAAACCCCACATCTGCTGTTGACCTGTAGTTTATAATGTCCAGAGTCTGTGGTTCTGGCGTTCGTGATGGTCAGAGATCCGCTCTGACCCAGCTTTAGTCTGTCTTTGAGTTTCCCATCAGCAAAATCAAATATCTCTTTGGTCCCTTCTCTGATTTCAGCGATACAAGTCTCTTCAGGTCCAAACTTCCAAAGGACCTCATCATCTCTTAGGACTCTGGTATCAGGCTTTAGAATGACAGAATCTCCTTCCAGCAAACAACGATGCTTCGCTTTGTGTCACAGCAGCAAACAGAAACAGAGAAAAGAGTATACGTGAGTTTGTGCATAAACGTCATGTCAGAAACAGAAGATTCTGAGAAGATACTGTGTGATTCTTCACATGTGCTTCTAATAATCACTAACTTAGAACTTCACTTGGACAATTTTAAAGGCAATTTTCTTAATATTTCGATTTTTTTTGCACCCTCAGATTCATACTATAATACATTCTGTACATCAATGGAAAGCTTATTTATTCAGATTTCACATGTAGTATAAATCTCAATTTCAAAAATATGACTGGTTTTGTGGTCCAGAGTCACACATTTCTAATCTATTTATATATCTTTCTATCTATCTAGCCAAACAACATGCTAGCAATAAGTTAAATCATGCTAAAACATACTAGCAGTCTGCAAAATTATGCCAGCAACATGTTAGAAATGTGTTAAATAATGCTAATCCTGGTGAAAAAAAAAAACAGCATGTGCTGGTAGGTATGTTTTGATGCTGATTTAAGCTGGTCCTTTGCTGTTTTTTGCTGGTCATATTACTGGTCAAGGACCAGCATAAACCAGCATCAAAAACATACCTAACCAGCATCCCAGCATCAAAACGTACCTACCAGCATTTGCTGTTTTTTTCACCAAGGAACAATGTGTCAACAACATTCTAATCATGCTAGAAACATGCTAATCAAGTTAAAACATACTAGCAATATGCTAATCATGCCAGAGACATGCTATCAACATGTTCAATGTATCAATCATGCTAGAAATGTGTTATCAAAATGGTAATCATGCTATAAAAAAAACTTGTTAGCAACCAGCTAGCAACATGCTTATCATGTTAAAAACATGCTAGCAACATGTTAATCATTGTTATGCTAACAACTTGCTAAAAGCATGCTTGCAACATGATAATCATGCAAGAAAATATTTTAGCAACATTCTAACAAGAAGTTAAATGTGCTAGAAACATTATTAGCAACACTTTTGCAACATGCTTATCATGCCAAAAAATGTGCCAGTCATACTAGAAACATGCTAGCAAAATGTTAATTATTGTTAATATGCTACCAACATGCTAAAAACATGCTAACAACACACTAACCATGTTAGCAACATGTTACCAGCAAGCTAGTCATGCTAAAAAACATAACATGATAATCATGCAAGAAAACATGCTAGCAAAATGTTAATCATTGTTAATATGCTACCAACATGCTAAAAACATGCTAACAACACACTAACCATGTTAGCAACATTTTACCAGCAAGCTAGTCATGTTAAAAAACATAACATGATAATCATGCAAGAAAACATGCTAGCAACATGCTAACAACAAGTTAAGCGCTCTTTTATGCCAAAAATCATTAGGGTATTAGAGAAAGATTGTATTCCATGACACTTGCTAAATTTCCTTCTGTAAATATATCAAAACTTAATTTTTGATTAGTAATATACATTGCTAAGACCTTCACTTGGACAACTTTAAAGGTAATTTTCTCAATATTTTTATTTATTATTTTTTGCACCCTCAGATTCATACCATAATCCATTCCATACATCAATGGAAATCTTATTTATTCAGATTTCAGATGTAGTATAAATCTCAATTTCAAAAATATGACTGGTTTTGTGGTCCAGGGTCACACACTTATAATCTATTTGTATATCTTCTTATATATTTATATATCTATATATCTTTCTATCTAGCAAAAAAAATATGTTAGCAATAAGTTAAATCATGCTAAAACATACTAACAATATGCTAAAGTATGCTAGCAACATGTTAAAAATGCTAAGAATGTGATAAATAATGCTAACATTGTAACAACATGCTAATCATGCTAAAAGCATGCTAACAACATACTAAGCATGTAAGCAACATGTTACCAACATTCTAGTCATGCTAAAACATGCTAACAACAAACACTGTTGTGACACTTACTGTAATACAGCCTACTCTTTCCTTGATTATCAAAAAGGCAGTGAAAGCACAGCATATCACATGCTGCAGCTGCAATCACCATCAGAACGACAAATACTATTCCTGCTTTAGCACCTGGAGACAGACCTGGACCTGTAATGATGAAGAGAGACGGTCATTGTTGGCATTGATTAAAAACATTGATGAAGCTTAAACAATTACAAAATATGACAGGTCAATATACAGGTGTCATTAATGTCAAACATGTAGTATAATTATTTACAAAATTATTCAAATAATAAATATGTCCTCACCATAGACCGTAATACTGAATATCATATATGAAGCTGTACTGTTGTGGTGGACCTCTAGTTGATAAAGTCCGGAGTCTGTGGTTCTCATGTTCTTGATAGTCAGAGATCCAGTCTGGTTCAGCTCCAGTCTGTCTTTGAATCTCTCTTCACTGGGATATGAGGTCTCATTTACATAGATTTCAGCAATGACTGCACTGATATCACCAAACTGCCACTGTATCATAGTAAATCCCTGTGTTTGATTAAGATAAGAGTTCAAAGTGACAGAATCTCCTTCCATCACCAATACTGACTTTACTTCATCAGCAACATACACACCTGAGGAACAAACAGAAACAGACCTATCGTAATCGAGATCAGTGTGTCTAGCGACAGTTTGTCTTATAACAGTCTTGACAAAGTAATGACTAAACAGATCATGTAGGCCTAAGTGGATCTAGAATAAAGGTCTAGATGTAGAATGAACCACATTTTACGTTAATTTATTTAGCAGATACTTTTATACAATAGGCACTATTTAAACGTGAAAATTTGTGGAATTGGTTGTTTTTGTTTGATTTCAGAACACCTGATATCACTGATTTTGGATTTCAAGCCTTCCCCAACTACAGAACTGACTCCACCTACCATCTGCTCCCCTACTCAAAACTGTATTCCTGAAAACTTTGAACGATATTGACCTTTGAAAAAAAACTGTGCATAATAGCATTGTGACCTGATCAAATCCATAAAAAACAACAACAATAATAATAATAAAATGGGATAAACATTTGGCACTAACAAAGCAAGCTCATGGGTTCGATTCGCAGGGAATGCATTAACTGTTCAAATGCATAAATATTCTTAAAACTGAACTTATGAATAGGTCTTACTGGCCTTTAAATAGACTTTAGACCTACTTTGATGTATTCAGTAAATAATTTATCACACAAACTCGGTGTTAAAACGTGGTAAATTTCTATATCAAGCAATCGCAGTCCGTTATCGCAGATTTATTTAACCTGGTTTTGCGTCAGAAGATTTTAAGGTTTGAAGTAACGTATTCTTGGCTACTGTACTGTTACACATGCTTTAAAATACGCCCAAAAGTTGTGAGACAAGGCAATGCGACAAACGAGCAATTGCAAAAGTAGTGGAGAAGGACGTGCCAAATTTTAACACCAGCCTAGGTAAATTGCGCAAAGTGATACCGAAAGTGCTAAGGAAATCACACACTTACCAGACATTAGAAATAAAAACAGAAAGATGTGTAAAGTGCTCATCATAATGTTGTAGATTCCGACGAAATCTGATTTCAGTGGATTTAGCCTAATACTGCACCACACCCACTCGACTGAAAGGGATGTTTGTTAACAATAGCGACCCACTAACAACCAGCAGAGAAGATTATATAGTAAATAATGAGATTACATATTGGTTTATGCTACAAAAGAGACACACAATTTGCCACAATTTCATCTTTCCAGAAAGACTGTAGTGAAGTTCCTATGACGGCAGCTGAATACAGCGCATGATCGCAAACTATAATAGTGCTTTAGCGCCATCTGATGTTTACATGGACCAATGTCTTCACTTTTCACTTCATCAGAGTCAGTCAACAAAACTTTATTAGTATGAGACAAAGACAGAAGAGAGAGAGAGACATGTCCCCTCCGTCCCCCCCGGGATTTACGCCCATGGTTACATTTGCTCACATAAGTAAGTGAATGGCATTCCACACATTCTTGGAACACCATTCGACCGATCAGATATTCAAGTGACGCAACTGCTGTTTTTAAATAAATAAATAGTAATTATAATAAATGTTGTTCTACTCACCAGTGACAGTCACATTGAAACTCTTGAATTGGCTCTGTTTGCTGTTGATGATCTGTAGTCTAAAATGTCTTGAATCTGGATTTGTGATGTCCCTAATGATCACATATCCAGTCGTCTTGTCCAGCTCCAGTCTGTCTCTGAATCTTGCACCAATACTAGTCGTTCCTGAATCATCTTTAACAACGAGATTGTTTTCAGCTCCAAATGTCAACAGTATCAGCTTTGAACTTCAGTCTCGGTATTTAAAGGGACAAATTTTCCCACCATCACTGAGACTGTCCTCACTGTCCTCCTCATGTAAAAGCAACACAGAGAAACTTTGGCCTCACAGTCCATATTTAGCGATATATTTAAGAAAGAAAGAAAGAAAGAAAGAAAGAAAGAAAGAAAGAAAAAGAAAATCAGAAGACATTGGGACACGCTCTGATGTCTCGACTAGAAAGATTCACAAACCCACTCCGATCTAAATCAAATGATTCGCATTCAACACTCAAAGCCTGATCTAAATCAAATTATTTGCAAAACACGAAGTTCCAATCTAAATCGAATGATTTACGCTCCACGCTCCAAAATTCTGATCCGAATTAAATGATCAAGTATCTGTTTTGAATGCTGACCTATCTTTCTCATTACTTTGAAAGACTTGCTCAATAAAGACTCACCATTGAATTTAATCAGAGCTGGAATGTTTTAATACTGCTTTGATGCAGCATCGAATCTTTATATAGAAACTGGAGCAGAGTTGTGTAAATGTGCGGTCCCATTCACCATTGCTTAGAAATTCATCTGATTTATTTGTTGTTTTGTCTGTACTTTAAAAAATATAGACAAAACAGTGTATAAATCAGATTTGGGTGAGCTCTTATTTTGTAATTCCACATCAGATAATCCCGAAACTCTGCTGTTAGCACTATGGCAAGGTGCACTTTCAATCTGACATGAAAAAGGTCTGTGCAATCTAGAACTTTTATGTTTATAGCTTCTTAGAGACAAAACAACAAATAAATCAGATTTGGGTGGGCTCTTATTTTGTAATTCCACATCAGATAATCCTGAAACTGTGCTGCTAGCACTGTGGCAAGGTGCACTTTCAATCTGAGGTGAAAGTGGTCTGTGCAATCTAGAACTTTTATTTTTATAGCTTCTTAAAGTAGAGACAAAACAGTGTATAAATCAGATTTGGGTGGGCTCTTATTTTGTAATTCCACAATTTATTTTTATAGCTTTTTAAAAGTATAGACAGAGAATATACATATACATACATACATACACACACCACACACATACATACATATATGAGAGCTATGGTAAAAATCACGTTCTAGATGAGACCTGCCATTTGGATCAGTTCTCTGACGCTTTTACCGTAATACGCAGTTTATGCGCGACCGTCGAAATAAAGTGGCGGCTAGATTGACCATGCTTTTCGATTTGGCGGCTGGCCTGACCGCAGTAATCTGCCTCTGAATCCCACATCATCGTCTCTTCTTGTCATTTGAGATCTGAGGGAGTCTTTAGGTCCAAACATCATGTCATTGCTCTATTTCGGCATGATGTGTAGAGTGATGCAAAAAAACAAAACAAAACAAAACAAAACAAAACAAAACAAAACAGTAGAATGTAGAACATATTCATAGGATGAATGAAGAGTGTGGAGTGTTTGATACAACCTAACATTTTTTGACTTTCTCTATTTCCACGTGGGGCTCAAAGTATATATATTTTTTTATCCAAATTAATTTCACACTTTTCTAGTACAATTATGCTGCTTTGTTTAATAATTACAGTGTATACTTTTTCTTTATTCACCTCATAGTGGAAGTGGAATGTGACAAGATGCCCCATAGGTGGGGTACACTGTAACATCTGAGGGGCAGGTAGTAACATGATCATACAACAGCTTAAAAAGTTTAAAAAGAAAGAAAGAAAGAAAGAAAGAAAGAAAGAAAGAAAGAAAGAAAGAAAGAAAAACAAACTATATTTGTCAATAAATAAAATTATTACCTTTTTTCAAATAAAATAATGGCGTTTTTTAAGAATTAAAATTGGATTTGGAGTTTGACAATGAACACATTTGGACAGCCCTGACTGCACAGCTATACAGTATAGTTAAAAACAGTTTGGACAAACAGATTAGTAATTAATTACTAATTATTTTATTTTAATAATTTATTATTTATATATATTTACTTTAAAATTATATTTGAAATGGGCATATAAGATCATATATGAGCTTTTTTTAACTGATCATACATAACACAAAAGTCAATGACTCAATATTGAGACCTTTTATAAGTGCATGTGCACATTATAATATTTGAGTAATTTGAGGGCAGCTCAAAAATAGCACTTTTTTTGCCACCATTCAACAGTAATACCTTGTTCAGCTGGGTTTCTCTGCTTCCCACAAACCATAATCAAAATCCACAGATTGACTAAACCACCAACATCAGCTGAATCAGTCACAAAATCAACTCATGAAAAGATTTCAGCTTAGAAATAAGTTTAATACAACAATGTTGATTTTACATTTATTAAAACATGTATTTTGTGCAAATATAGCGGCAAGTGATCAATTGAGAACAGATAAGCATTTCAGAAAATTATGGAGCATACTCTTCTATATGCATATGCATATTTGTGTATGTTTATTGTGAATGTTACTGTGTGACTCATTTAGACTAAGAGATATATAATCCATCTACACGTTATCTTTCAATAACCATGCCAGAATCCTTGTTCCTTTTTTCAGTCTTTTAAACTTTAACAGTTTAATGGTGTACAGAGAGTGGTGTCTCTTGTAACGGAGGTTGGCCAAAAAGTTAATTTATTTATAAAAAAACAAAAAGACAAAGCCCGCCGGCGCGGGAAACGAACCCGGGTCACCCGTGTGATGACGCTGTGTCCGAACCGCTAGACCACGTTTCTCGGTAAGTGACGTCAGCACTCAAACTTTACTTGACTTTAAACAAACCTCAAAAGAAAGAAAAAAAAAAGAATTAGTTATTGATGTTCGGGCGCCAGACAAGTACATACTTGTCACATTTTCATTACAACCATCCCGGATAGCACACAACACAATACCATCCGCTACATACAAAAAAAAAAACAAACAAACAAAAAAAACAAATAACGCTAGCTTAAATCAACAAAGACAACGCAACTGAAACAGTTGTATGCAATTTTCTTTGCTTTTAATGAGGCAGGGTAAGTATCACATTTCCACTACAAAACTTTTTATAAATAACTGAGCGAAACAAAATACCAAAAAAAAAAAAAAAATTGAATTTTTAGATATGAGGGAGCAGTGAGTGCAATGTATATAAGTGTGACAATAGATAAAAGCGAACACTGACCAAGCTGGCAGCACGGATGGCTAGGAGTGAGTAACTCGGCGACATCGGCCTGTTTCGGCTCCTTTTTCCCGACTCCAAAACGCCGATTCTCGAAGTATGGCGAACACCTCCTGTTAAATCCCAGATAACCAACGAGACATCCACAGGCAAAATGTCCTTTGTCAACAGGCTAAACCAGGTAGCACACCTCTTCCACCATCCCCGGAAATCCACCAAATCCACCCGCAAGAGCTGCCTCCCGAGGGAACGTGAACCACAAGTGCCGGTACGACCTTCCTTCCGGTCTCTAAACCGTATACTATATACACACGTTCACCTAATTGGTCTTCCTTAATTCGTCATATTTTTGTGGGCGGAGTAACGGAGGGGGAAAAAAAACAAAAAACAAAAAGGCAGCACAGAGAACACTAGTGACGCCACACTCTCCTAAAGACTCTGCTGGAGCGTGGGTGACTCTGCTGGGTGTCATTTCTCATCAAACTGAACTCATCATCTGCTGCTCATTCACTTCATCCACATCCTCTTCACTCAACAAAGGGACCTCTACAGGCTCTGATTCATTCACTGTGTTTCCTGTTGAATCAGCTAAAAAACAGACAATGGCAAAGTAAAAATAGAGAAGATCTGGAAGTCAAGTATATGTATTATTGTATTGAAAGGTTTGATTTACTTACCGTGGACCGTAAGAGTATATTCCCTGTGTATGTTTGTTCTCTTGCTGCTATTGATCTGTAGATGATAAACTCCAGTGTCACTAGTTCTAGTGCTTGTGAATAAGAGATCTCCACTTAGATGGTCCAGCTCCAGTCTGTCTCTGAATCGCTCATCATCACCATATGAAGTCTCTTTAACATCTCCATTCATCCCAGTTGCAAGAATGTTACCTTCAAAGCTCCACTGTACCTGCTCACCTCTTCTTATACGAGTATCAGACCATAGTCCGAAATATTGTCCCTCCACCACTGACACAGTCTTGGGACCAAACATACCTGGAGAACAAAGAGTTACTCAAAGATAAATGTGGACAACCATTCGGAGTGTTTGATCATCTTCATTATGTGATGTTGCAGTGCTACATGGTCATTAAAGTTTATACTTTTTGATCAGACTTGCTATGTGTACTGTATGTGACAGTATTCATCGCTTAAAAATTCAGACCTTAAAATATTAAACTGAAAGACAACTCACCATTTGTAATAAGTTTGAATGTCTTGCAATAGGTCCCTCTGCTACTGCAGCTGATCTGTAGTTTATAATTTCCAGTATGTTTACATTTCATGCGCTTGATGGTCAGATTACCAGTCCTCTTTTTCAGCTTCAGTCTGCCTTTGAACATCCCATCAGGACCATCAAAGGTCTTTCGGGAACTTCCTGACATTTGAGCAATGAGAGTCTCTTGCTCTCCAAACAGCCACATGATAAGCTCATCTTTCTGTATTTTAGTAGAACGGTAGAGAGTGATAGGCATTCCCTCCAAAACAAATTTAGTCTCCTCTTCAGCTGCGACAGCAGTAAATAGAAAGAGAATGGTGTTAAAGTATTGGAAAACAGACAAAATGTCTTTATATGGCTTAAAGAAACTTTCTTTCATCCTGACTCATGCAAGCATGTTTATTTGACAACGTTGATCAATGAAAGAGTTTAAATTTTTATTCTTACATTTCCAAAGACTGGAATTATCTACAAAAAAGTCTCTAGTTAAGAAGTTTGACCTGAAGACTAGAGCTTACCATAACTGCAGACAATAACAGAGAATGTCTCATTTGAAACCCCACATCTGCTGTTGACCTGTAGTTTATAATCTCCAGAGTCTGTGGTTCTGGCGTTCGTGATGGTCAGAGATCCGCTCTGACCCAGCTTTAGTCTGTCTTTGAGTTTCCCATCAGCAAAATCAAATATCTCTTTGGTCCCTTCTCTGATTTCAGCGATGCGAGTCTCTTCAGGTCCAAACTTCCACAGGACCTCATCATCTCTTAGGACTCTGGTATCAGGCTTTAGAATGACAGAATCTCCTTCCAGCAAACAATGATGCTTCGCTTTGTGTCACAGCAGCAAACAGAAACAGAGAAAAGAGTATACGTGAGTTTGTGCATAAACGTCATGTCAGAAACAGAAGATTCTGAGAAGATACTGTGTGATTCTTCATATGTGCTTTTAATAATCACTAACTTAAAACTTCACTTGGACAATTTTAAAGGCAATTTTCTTAATATTTAGATTTTTTTTGCACCCTCAGATTCATACTATAATACATTCTGTACATCAATGGAAAGCTTATTTATTCAGATTTCACATGTAGTATAAATCTCAATTTCAAAAATATGACTGGTTTTGTGGTCCAGAGTCACACATTTCTAATCTATTTATATATCTTTCTATATATCTAGCCAAACAACATGCTAGCAATAAGTTAAATCAAGCTAAAACATACTAGCAGTCTGCAAAATTATGCCAGCAACATGTTAGAAATGTGTTAAATAATGCTAACCCTGGTGAAAAAAACAGCATGTGCTGGTAGGTATGTTTTGATGCTGGTTTAAGCTGGTCCTTTGCTGTTTTTTTTTTTGCTGGTCATGTTACTGGTCAAGGACCAGCATAAACCAGCATCAAAAACGTACCTACCAGCATATGCTTGTTATTTCACCAAGGAACAATGTGTCAACAACATTCTAATCATGCTAGAAACATGCTAATCAAGTTAAAAACATACTAGCAATATTCTAATCATGCCAAGACATGCTATCAACATGTTCAATGTACCAATCATGCTAGAAATGTGTTATCAAGATGTTAATCATGCTAGAAACATGTTAGCAACCCGTTAGCAACATGCTTATCATGTTAAAAACATGCTAGCAACATGTTAATCATTGTTATGCTAACAACATGCTAAAAGCATGCTTGCAACATGATAATCATGCAAGAAAACATTTTAGCAACATGCTAACAAGAAGTTAATTGTGCTAGAAACATTATTAGCAACACTATTGCAACATGCTTATCATGCCAAAAAATGTGCCAGTCATGCTGGAAACACGCTAATCCTTCAAGAAAACATGCTAGCAAAATGTTAATCATTGTTAATATGCTACCAACATGCTAAAAGCATGCTAACAACACACTAAGCATGTTAGCAACATGTTACCAACAAGCTAGTCATGCTAAAAACATAATATGATAATCATGCAAGAAAACAAGCTAGCAACATGCTAACAACAAGTTAAGCGCTCTTTTATGCCAAAAATCATTAGGATATTAGAGAAAGATTGTATTCCATTAAGACACTTGCTAAATTTCCTTCTGTAAATATATCAAAACTTAATTTTTGATTAGTAATATACATTGCTAAGAACTTCACTTGGACAACTTCAAAGGTAATTTTCTCAATATTTTTATTTATTATTTTTTGCACCCTCAGATTCATACCATAATCCATTCCATACATCAATGGAAATCTTATTTATTCAGATTTCAGATGTAGTATAAATCTCAATTTCAAAAATATGACTGGTTTTGTGGTCCAGGGTCACACACTTCTAATCTATTTATATAGATTATAGATATTTATATATCTTTTTATATATTTATATATCTATATAGCTCTCTATCTATCTAGCAAAAAACACATGTTAGGAATAAGTTAAATCATGCTAAAACATACTAGCAATATGCTAAAGTATGCTAGCAACATGTTAAAAATGCTACGAATTTGATAAATAATGCTAACATTGTGTTAACAACATGCTAATCATGCTAAAAGCATGCTAACAACATACTAAGCATGTAAGCAACATGTTACCAACATGCTAGTCATGCTAAAACATGCTAACTACAAACACTGTTGTGACACTTACTGTAATACAGTCTACTCTTTCCTTGATTATCGAAAAGGCAGTGAAAGCACAGCATATCACATGCTGCAGCTGCAATCACCATCAGAACGACAAATACTATTCCTGCTTTAGCACCTGGAGACAGACCTGGACCTGTAATGATGAAGAGAGACGGTCATTAGTGTAAATGAATAAAACGTTAACACTAGAAGGCATATAAAGCGCCTTTGTTGGCATTGATTAAAAACATTGAAGCTTAAACAATTACACAATATGACAGGTCAGTATACAGGTGTCAGTAATGTCAAACATGTAGTATAATTATTTACAAAATTATTAAAATAATAAATATGTCCTCACCATAGACCGTAATACTGAATATCATATATGAAGCTGTACTGTTGTGGTGGACCTCTAGTTTATAAAGTCCAGAGTCTGTGGTTCTCATGTTCTTGATAGTCAGAGATCCAGTCTGGTTCAGCTCCAGTCTGTCTTTGAATCTCTCTTCACTGGGATATGAGGTCTCATTTACATAGATTTCAGCAATGACTACACTGATATCGCCAAACCGCCACTGTATCATAGTAAATCTCTGTGTTTGATTAAGATGAGGGTTCAGAGTGACAGAATCTCCTTCCTTCACCAATACTGACTTTACTTCATCAGCAACATACACACCTGAGGAACAAACAGAAACAGACCTATCGTAATCGAGATCAGTGTGTCCAGCGACAGTTTGTCTTACTCAGCCTTAGAACAGTCTTGACGAAGTAATGACAAAACAGATCATGTAGGCCTAAGTGGATCTAGAATAAAGATCTAGATGTAGGATGAACCACATTTTACTTCAATTTTGCAGATGCTTTTATACAAATTGGCAGTATTTAAACGTGAAAATTTGTGGAATTGATTGTTTTTGTTTGATTTCACAACACTTGATATCACTGATTTTGGATTTCAAATGTTCCCCAACTACAGAACTGACTCCACCTACTCATCTATTATAGTTTCTGACAAAACTGTATTCCTGAAAACTTTAAACGATATTGGCCTTTGAAAAAACTGTGCATATTAGCATTGTGACCTATTAATGATCAAATCCATACAAACAACAACAACAACAACAATAATAATAATAATAATAATAATAAATAATAAAATGAGATAAACATTTGGCGCTAACAAAGCTCAAGGGTTCGATTCGCAGGGAAAGCATTAACTGTTCAAATGCATTAATATTCTTAAATCTGAACTTATGAATAGGTCTTACTGACCTTTAAATAGACTTAAACCTACTTTGAGGTCTTCAGTCAATAATTTATCACACAAACTCGGCGTTAAGACGTGGTAAATTTCTATATCAAGCAATCGCAGTCCGTTATCACAGATTTATTTAACCTGGTTTTGCGTCAGAATGCAGATTTTAAGGTTTGAATTAATGTATTCTTGGCTGCTGTACTGTTACACATGCTTTAAAATACGCCCAAGAGTTCTGAAACAAGGTAATGCGACAAACGAGCATATTGCAAAAGTAGTGGAGAAGGACGTACCAAATTTTAACATCAGCCAATGTAAAGTGCGATACCGAAAGTGCAAAGTGATACCGAAAGTGCTAAGGAAATCACTCACTTACCAGACATTAGAAATAAAAACAGAAAGATGTATAAAGTGCTCTTCATAATGTAGATTCCGACGAAATCTGATTTCAGTGGATTTAGCCTAATACTGCACCACACCCACTAGACTGAAAGCGATGTTTGTTAACAATAGCGACCCACTAACAACCAGCAGAGAAGATTATATAGTAATTAATGAGATTACATATTGATTTATGCTACAAAAGAGACACACAATATGCCAGAATTTCATCTTTCCAGAAAGACTGTAGTGAAGTTCCTATGACAGCAGCAGCTACTTAAAGCGCATGATCGCAAACTATAATAGTGCTTTAGCGCCATCTGATGTTTACATGGACCAATCTCTTCCCTTTGTCAGAGTCAGTCAACAAAACTTTATTAGTATGAGACAAAGACAGAAATACAGAAAATGAAAACAAACATAAAAATAGGTATACAATAAACAACAATAGCCTAAAAGAAAAATTAATTAGTGAAGCATGTAAATTAAATAGACATGTACACCGTAATAATAAATACAACAAAACTGTAACTAAAAATATATAGTCACTCCCAAGGAGGTATATGACTGTGCGAGCTTTAGGGGGTGTTGATGGGCTCAGACTCAGCTAATTCATGTTTTGATCATCATTCTGAATCTGATCTGATTTTTGAAGTCTTTAATTTCTTAGATTTTGGTTTTGTTTGATGTTTGGAACTTGCCAACATTTCAGATGTTGATAAAAAAAAAGAAAGATGTTTTGTTGCTAATTAAAAACAGTGCCTTTATTCTTTCCTTTAATATACTGAAATATTCTTGGGGGTTGTGCTTGCTGTGCACAGCAACTTAAATAACAGTGCTGAGGAAAGAGTCAATTATGAAAGAGTTTTATAAACATTTCCCTGTTCATCTAAAACCAAAAAAGTTCAACAACACATGGGTTAATTTCTTTCTTTTCATAAAATTAGAAAAATGTTGTTGAGCACAACTGTTAATGACTTAGTGACTGTCACTGGTGTGTCTGTCAAACTGAACTTGTCCTTCTTTCAAGAGCGGATTCAGTACAATCGATCCATGTGATTCATCAACTCTGTTTGCTGTGGAATCTGATAGAAAATGGAGAAAATAACAGAAATAATAAAAAAAAAAAAAAAAAAACAGTTTTACTAAATCTGCATCTACATATGGGTGATGTTACAGTTGCTCACATAAGTAAGTGAATTGCCTTCCACACATTCTTGGAACACCATTCGACCAATCAGATATTTAAGAGATGGAGCTGCTGTTTAAATAAATAAATAGTTATTATAATAAATGTTGTTCAACTCACCAGTAACAGTGACACTGAATCTCTTGAATCGGCTCTGTTCGCTGTTGATGATCTGCAGTTTAAAATGTCCTGAGTCTGCAATTGTGATGTTTCTGATGATTAGAGATCCAGTCGTCTTGTTCAGATTCAGTCTCTCTCTGAATCTCGCACCAACACTAGTCGTTCCTGAATCAGCTTTAACAACGAGATTGTTTTCAGCTCCGAATGTCCACAGTATCAGATCATCGGTTTGTACTTCGATCTCTGTATTTAAAGGGACATCTTCTCCCACGACTGCTGACACTGTCCTCACTATATGTACAAACACAGAGAAACACAAATAGAGAAGACAAAAAAGTGTGAAGGAATTTAGTTTGCATTTTCATTATCACATACATTTAGATGACATTTTAATCTAGTGAACTGATGATGAATGATGATGAATCATTTAGTTCTCTACTAATGTCCCATATATTAGTAGAGAACTAAATGATTCCTCATCATTCATTTTCATAATAATTCCTTTAGTATTGTAATTTTAGTAAACTTTATTTGTATAGCACGTTCACAAGACATGAATTCGAAGCAGCTTCATAAAATTCATGTCACACTTTATATGTTAATATAAAATCATCGATCTACTCACTGTTGACGGTAAGAATGAATCTCTTTTCAGTTCTTTTGTTTTTGCCGCTGATCTTGAGTTTATAGAGTCCAGAGTGATTAAGCATGATGTTATTGATGGTGAGATCTCCAGTCTTCTTATCCAGCACCAGTTTGCTTCTGAATCTCCCATCAACACCATCACATGTTCTTTTCCTGGATGCTCCACTGATTTCAGCAATGAGATTGTTGTCTTCTATATAGTACCACTGGATCTTATCAACTTTCTGTAGTTCAGTATCAGTTTTTAGAGTAACAGAATCTCCATCTGCCACTGACTTCTCTTCAACTGTCACAGCATCACATAGAAATGTGTTCATGAGAGCAAGCTAAATTTTACCTTATGTTCATTGCTGTAAAACTGACATTTTCCCTAATACTGTGATATGCAATATGATTAATCAAGCAAAAACCTTTAAATATTGATTATGAAACATGCATTTAAATTACGCTGTAGCTTAATAAAACTCATTGTTTTTGCATTGCTTGTATCAGCTTTAATACTCACCCACATGCATTTGTAGTTCAGAGATCTTGCGGCGATAGTAAATCACAACACCAGCTACAAATGCAGTTAGAAACAACAAAACAGCAGTCGCTATCCCAACTATAGCAGCTGGAGACCAACCCAGATCAGGAACAGCTGCAGAGAGACAGTGAATGTGAGGATTTGAAAACACTTCAAATTTATGCTGCTGTAAATTCAAGGACACAACATCTAAAATGATGTACACTTTCTTTCTTTTTTTTTTTATAACTGTATTGCCTTATGGTTTGATCTTTCCTGTTGTGTAATTTAAAAAAGAAAGAAAGAAAGAAAGAAAGAAAGAAAGAAAGAAAGAAAGAAAGAAAGTTTCACTTAAGTCCCGATCTGAATAAACTGATTCGCAATCCGGGCTCAGAAGTCCCGATCTGAATCAAATGATTCACAAACTCGCTCCGAAGTTCCTATCTACATCAAATGATTCGCGATCCATGCTACAAATTCCCGATCTGGAATTGCAAAGCCGTGACAAATTCCCAATATAAATCGAATGATTAGCAATCGGCGCTCCGAAAATATACATTGTTGCACCATAGGCCACACCCACTGCATTCAGTCCCTGAGGCTTGACTACACTGTATGTGTTGTGTTGTTTCAAAAGCAAACAGAATCCATCATAATTATTGACAATGTCTCTGGATACAGTATACAGATTTGTGTTCACCGTGACATAATTAGATTTTTGACTTTCGTGCAATTAAAACAATGTAATAAAAAGTTATGTTACTCAAACACCAAGAATTACCATAAATTGATCAAGTACGTTTTAAACGCTGACCTAGCTGTATCATTACTTTAAAAGACTTGCTCTATAAAGACTCACCATTGACAGAAACAAGGAATTGCTGTGAGCTCTCGCGGCCTCGGATCTGTACTTCATAAACTCCAGCGTGTTCAGTTCTTGTGTTCATGATAGTCAGAGATCCAGCCTGGTCCAACTTAAGTCTGCCTTTGAATCTCTCATCAGCATCGTTTAATGAGGTCTCTTTGGTTTCCAGATCGATTTTAGCCAGGAGGACACCTTTATCTCCAAACCTCCACACTATCAGATCGTCTCTCTGTACTTCAGGAACATGATTCTGTAGCATGACAGAATCTCCCTCCGTCACTGATACCGACTTCACTCCACCCGTCTCACCAACTACACCTGGAATACAAATTAAATCAGTGCTGGAATGTTTTAATACTGCTTTGATGCAGCATTGAATCTTTATATAGAAATTGGAGCAGAGTTGAGTAAAGGTGTGGTCACATTCACCATTGCTAGTATTGCGATTGTATTCTTATACACTCACCAATTACAGTAACATTAAATTTCTTGGTTGTAGTCTTTTCACTAGAGATGCTTAGTTTATATTGTCCAGAGTGTTTGATTCTTGTGTTTCTGATGGTGAGAGATCCAGTATTTTGATCCACCTGCAATCTGCCTCTGAATCCCACATCATCGGTGACAAAAAATGAGGTCAAATCGTCCCTTCTTGTTATTTGAGATATGAGAGAGTCTTTAGGTCCAAACAGCCACAGTATTGTGTCGTGGTTCTGTATTTCAGTATGATTAGTGTGTAGAGTGATGGAATCTCCCTCCATCACTGACATTGACTCATCTGTTTCTTCACTAAACACACCTGCAGAACATAAATTAACAATTATAAATATAGCTTAATCTGGTATCACATTAGTAACCTCAGTAAACAGATTTAACTGAACAGGCATGCAGATATGGCATTACACAATGTGAATGAAACGAAAAGTACTATTAAATTAAAAATATAGATAAAAACATGGGCCACTAGTGTTAAACCAGTGGGCATGGTAGCCCAGGAACATAGATAGTAATGCATATGTGGCTCAAGGGTGCTGTTTTTTTCCCAAATATCTGTATGATTTCAAATGTAATATTGATTTCATACAGCAGTTCAGTAAAGAAAACGGTAATATTTTGTTACATTTTAGAGACAATATTCTCTTTCTCTCTCTCTCTCTATTTTTTTTATTAAAAAAAAAAAAAAGTAAAATAAAAGTATTATTATTATTATTATTAGTATTATTATTAATTTATTTATTGAGGTGTTTCTTTGTTTTTGTTTTTTCACCGAGTACCACAGCAGAGTTTGATCTCAGTGCCGGCTCGGCAGAAGTGCGTATCGAGGGCGCATAACGACCGCGAAAGGGGCGCTCGCGAGCACCCTTCTGAACGCTAAAATGTTGAATGGGACACCATATGGCCCCTGGACTTAACGCGCACGCAGCGGCCATTGTAATTCCGTAAGACCACAAGTGCACACGAAGTGTTTTTGGTACATTTATTCAGTGACTTACTTGCTTCACTCCTGAGTTCACATATTAACAAGCTGACTTGCTGCCACCTACTGGTGGTTTTAGTTTCATTTAAATAAAAGCGAAAGTGAAATTTGTGTGGCCAAGCATGGGTGAAATGCAGTGCACAAATATACTCAGAATTTGTGCACTGCATTTCACCCATCCAAGTGCACACACTAGAAGTGGGCAGCTATTTTTTTTAGGCACACAGGGAGCAGCTGGGGTTCAGTGTGTTGCTCAGGGGTACCTCGGTTGTGGTTACATAAGACAACGCTGTTCATACACAACCCTCACCAACAATTCCTGCATATACTGAGACTTGAACCCGCGACCTTTAAGTTTAAAATCCGACTCGCTACCATTAGGTTTAACTATTTCATATCAAAATATTAATTAAAATATAACAATAACACTTATTTAAAACTCTTTAATCTAATATGAATATTTACGCAGTTCTAACTGTATTCATGCTACCTCTGAGGTGTATTTAATGGTGTGTAAAATGCACTTCAAGTGCATTTTTTTTTTAATAAATAAATAAATGTTAGATTAAAAAAATAATCATTTGCAAGGGTATACAGCAGTATAATTACAATAGCTTGTTAAAATACAATCACATTATTGTTTCGTTTGTGTTACATCTTGCACCTTTAGTCATTATTTTGTTGTTGACAGACACATTACAGTGAAACAAAAACAGTGACTGTATCAGCATCAGTAACTTCCTCCTATTTTCTTATTTTTCTACCGTTTTCTTAGTGATATCTAGGCCAGATTTTTAGGAAGTGACGATTTTGTTCTCTTCGTCTCGCTGGGTGGAAACAGTGCTTTATTGTGGAAATGTTTTATGCAAAAATCCAATTTTATTCACAGCTTTTATTGTGAAGTATTATTACAGAATATTTCAGAATCTCCAGCAGATGCCAGAGGCAACTGATTTTATTTGTAAAGAGCCGACCCTAGCATTTTTGGGGGCCCTAAGAAGATTGGCAAAATGGTCATTCACAACATAAATATGAAGAAAACGTTTTAATTATAAATATTTAAAAATATTTATTTATTTAAATATAAATATTTATTTAAATAACTAAAGAAATATATACAACTGTAAGATTAATGCTTTAACCCTTTGAGCGGCACGGTCCCACATGTGGGATTCTTATTTCTGTGCCCCTGGGAGTACGGTTCCATATATGGGATTTAGAACGTTCGGTGACGTCACGCAACTGCCAAATTCAAACTGCGTTTTCGCGCGTTATTTTGGCTGGCGCTGAGCCAGAGAGAGAAGCGCGCCGCTCTTGTCATATAATCACAACTGTGCAGTGTTTTCAACCACATAACGTCTATTTTAGGATTCAGACATTTAAATTCACATAAGTACTAGCAAAACAATACATTTAGAGTCTGTAAAATACACACGGATGTCTATGGAAGCAGCAATAGCAATCCATTCAAGTATAATTTTACGACGTGTTTGATTCATATCAGATACACATAGTGTAAGTAACGATATAATTCACTCCATTCCTGTAAATCCGGCTGACAGGAGTCTTTGAACGGCAGCGTGAACAAACATGGCGGCGCCCATCTCACGTTATAGATCACGATCCAGATCATTTATAAAGGTTTTAAAACGGCAAAATACACTCACTTGCACGTATTCGTGAATCGGAATATCAGATAGTTGAAGACACAGTAAGCAAGTGTGTGAATATTTTGAATAAAAAAAGGAAAAACGAAATTAAAGCGATACGTCTGTCACACAGCGCTATATTGGCTGCGGTGTGTCACGTGACAATCATGACACGTCGCCATGGAAACAATAAAGGGAACGTTCGCGGTCGCCTAAAAAAACTCACTCTGGGTGGTCAGATAGAATATTTTAAACTCACCAGTGAAAGGGTTAATAAAGCAAAAACATCTGCCAATGGGTTATGAAAATTGTTAATAATTAATATTGTCATTGTTATTATTATTATTAATAATAATAATAATAATAATAATAATAATAATAAAATCTTTACTGCCATGTTTTAGTCCAGATTAAAATGCAAAAATATATACGTGCAAACAAATGTAGCAATGGAACATACTGTTTTGTCTTCCTTTCATTTACTTTCAAGGTAGTAGATACTGAAAGTTGACCTCTGCTAAAATGAAACCAAAAAATTATTTTAACTTCCAAGACAAATCCACTTACCGTCCACAAATAATAAGAAAAGACATAGCAATGGCATCCTCTGTATGTTTTATAGGGCTGTGTAGATTTCAAACATGATGATAAATGGAGATTGGTTATATTATTCTGCTCTGCTGCATATCCAGTAGGTTCCAACTTCCTGGATTCCCCAATCTGCCATCCTTCCTGCCGCGCCCAAACCTGCTACACGTGCGAATATCTCCCAAAACACACTAAAATATAACAGAGAGAGCAGTGGACAGTCGCGGCTTTTCTTGAATATGTGAATGACATTTAAAGCCCAAAATATGCTTCTACTGCCCGCGTTCCGCAAAGGTTCTCACACGCAATTGTCGTTACCAAAAGTGTCCGGGTACAACAGCACAGGTCTAAGGTGAATGTTGAAACTTGAGACAGAACGAGTCCATAGATAGCTCACCGATTGGTGAACGTGATTTCACCAAGTATGACAGGTTCCTGGATCAGCAACATTGTTGAGGAAGCTGGGGGATGGAGTCCGGGGAGTGAATTTCTTCTTCTTCTTCTTCTTGAAATTTTGTTGGTGATTGACAAACAACAGTTTTTGTTTTCAGTATAACAAACAAAGTAAAGACGATTTAAATAATAGTTTCAGTGTACAGTGTGTAATATATTAATTAAAATCCAAGTTTCTGAGATCGTGATGAAATAAGACGGGTGGCTATAGAGTCAGACCCCATATAGTCCGGCTATGTGACCCCCTTCTAGCCCAAAAACCTTGAATTTGGATACATGACATTTTTTATTTTTTTTTTGGCAAAATTTGTGAGATGTACGATATTCCATCACGTAAGCAGAACAACGTTTACAATGTGTTTGGTTTCATTTCTTTGACATGTTCTATGCTTAGCCTGTTTGTAGCCAAGATTTAGCTCGTAGTCAGACCGGCTATAAAATAATTATAGCCCCAATTAAATTAAGCATAATTCAATTTTGCTAGTTTAAATAATTAAAATTTAGTTTTTGGTTTTAAGTAATTAATTTTAATTAATTGTGAAAAGCCTCCAATCGTTGCGATTTGCGTGATACCGAAAAAAATAATTAACTGTTACAACTATTGCATTTAAAGCAATGAGAGGGAGATAGTGCTTCCTTGACTGCGTGTTGTTTGTACTATAGAATGTGTAAAATGTCTTAAACTAACAATAATAATTATTGTGTGCTTGCTTTCATTTGAGGTTATCTCTGCACGTGCGTGTGACTAGGACACATACGATTTCCTTGATGCCAAAGGAAGTTCACAGGTTGGAGTGGTGTGAATTGAAGTCATTTTCCTGAAGTGTTATTATTCCAACGATTTGCACAGTAAGTATTTTTATATTATGAATCACCATTCATTACAGTAAACAGTTGATGTTAATGTAAACTAGTTGCTCTGTAAGATCTGAATGCTCATATGGCAGTCCAACGTCTGTAAAATTGCTTTGTGTTTTTCTTTTGTTATGTGCTTGTCTGTATATTGTTTTAACGTAAAAATCTTTACGCCCCCCTTTTGCTAGCTTTAATTGTGCAGCATGTAAAATGTGTCTTAATCTAACAATAATAATTTTTGTGTGCTTGCTTTCATTTGACGTACTCTCTTCACATGCGTGTTACTAGAACACATACGGTTTCCTTGATGCCAAAGGAAGTTTCCAGGTTTGTGTGGTGTGAATTGAAGTCATTTTCCTGAAGTGTTTCCAACAATTTGCACAGTAAGTAGTTTTATATTACAGGGCTTCAGACTTAAACGGTTGCTTTTGCAAAAATATTAATTTTTGAGAAGTGAATTTTCGCTGAGGTCCCACTGGCAACAATATATGAAGAGTTTATTTGCAAAAACTGATAACTCAATTTTTGTTTATTTTCAGAATTTTTTTTTCTTATTATTATTTAATTTATATCAATCAAACTGCAGTTGGTTTGTTTTGATGAGTAATAATAACTTAAACAAATAGAGGTAACTTACAAAATTAAAATTTAATTTAAAGTATGGGTTTTTTTAATATATTAAAAGCAGATAACTCCAACAATCGTTTTTTGGCAAAAGCAGGTGACTCCACATTTCATGTTTTAAAGTTAAACAAAAAACAAAAACACTCCTCAGATGACTATGTAGATGCCTGACAAACCGTGTTGTTGTGATCATAGACTGTATGGTTGTGATTACACGCAATACACAGAGATTTTCCCTCACCATTGTAATACGCTGCTTTTGCAGAGTGTCATGGAAAAAGTTCCAGCTTTTATTGTCGTTTATGCCCTGATATCACAGGTTCATCAAGTTAGTCAAAATTATTCATCCTCGATCACTTTTAGTTAGCTTTGTCGAAACTCTTCTCAGCTAGCACGTCTTTTCAAAGTGACTGGCAGCCTTGTCGCCTGACGCTCAGAATACATAGTATATGTTCATCAAAGTACTTCCACTTCAAATGTGCTAAATCCCAGCCTCAACCCACTCAGTAGTACTAGTACTTACATAGAAACCTATACATAGTACCCAGAAAGAAATGCTCATTTTAAAGAAAAACCTCAGACGTACTTATGAGGCATCTGAACTCTTCATATATATATATATATATATATATATATGGGAGAATGGTGTGTCGTAGGTGTGGTCCTATAATTACCCCTGATTGTATAGACTTGTCACCTTTTTATGAATCAAAACAATGTCTTATAACAGTTTCTTTTTATTTAAATATAGGACAGTCAAAGTGATGACTTCTTGAAAGACCTAGAAACATCACCATGGGCAAGTGTGTCATTAAAAATGAAGGAGGTGATCAGGGCCCGTATCCCTAAAGAATTTTTGTGCAAAAAGTGGCTCCTAGCGGCCAAATTCTAAGAAAATTCTCAGAGTCATGACGTTTTCTTAGAATTTCCCCTAAAAGTGACACGAAAATCCCAGTTAATATAAAAGCTATTCCTCAAGATTCCTAGCGCTTAAAAGGGCTCCTAAGGCGAGATCTGCTAAGAGCAGGGAAGAGGACTTTTAGTGGCTTAGGAGTTCCCCTAAGCAGCTGCACAAAATGGCCAACAGAGGAGGCAGGAGAGATGTCCTGCAAACACTGGATGACAGGGAATTATTGAGACGCTACAGATTGGATCGTGCATTTTCTGTGTTTGTAGGATATTTGTTAACAAGCCTTCATAAATAGACCAGCCAGCAATCACAGACATTGATAAAAGCTGAGCCGTGTTACCCTCGTTAAGACCACACTGAGTTGTAACGTTGTAATTTCTACTTCATTAAGGACAGCCCCTTGAGATAGGCCATCTTGTTTTCAATGGGGTCCATATGGGAGTGAAAGTACAAAATATGCCAGCTAGGATATTAATATGAGCAAATAAGACATGAATCATTATTTGAACAGGGTGTAATGAGCTTAAGTTTTCACATATTTTAGATTCTAATGTTAGGCTATAACCCCTACAGCTTACTATTCATTTTCCAGATATTTTCTTGAATGTGAAATATTATTTACAATTACAGTCTGCATAAGATTAGAGTGTATAATTATGTTTATTGATTTGAGGGTACATCCTTTGCTCATTATCACCAAAAGTTCATTTTCATCAAACTTGTAGGATCAACCAATCACAGCTTTTGAAATGATGACTCATACCTAGCAACGGGGTCAACCACACCTCCTCACTAAGATAGGATTTTCCATCCATTCCTTGCTCAGAGTTCACTGAAAATGTTCTGGAATCACTTCTAAGCTAAAACTCCTGGCAAGGAATTTTTAGGTTAAGTTAGGAGCTCTCTGAGAGGATTCTCAGAATCTTTAGGGATACGGGCCCTGAACTTTTTTTTTATGATGGACAAACTTTCGGAGGCAATGTGTAAACGTGATTGACACAACATGAGTTTGTATTTATTTTTTAACGTGAAAATTTCAGACGGAAATATCAAACTTAGTGTGCAATGACCTTTAGCATAAAATTTTAGTCTAGATGTCACAGCTTCCTTTGCAATATTTTCTGTTTAAGACCTGTATATCTGTATAACATTTTTAAATTCCCTTACAAATTGCAATTTGTTGCATGACATGTGAACACTTTATTTGTTGTGCTGTTTTAACACTAATGTCTACTGTTTTTAACATTTGTGCAGTTTAAGCATTGTTGTTTTAATGATTCACAAACAATGTGGCCTGTGAATTTTTGTGAATGTGCAATGTTAAGTAAGTGCTTGTGTTTTAAACACTTGTTGTACCTGTTATGAACATGCACCACATTTGATGACATTAAAGATAAGTTTAAAACATTAAACTTACTGTTGTGTATATTTGCCATTTAAGGACCACTTTTTTTAAGGTAAGTTGTTGCAAACAATTTATTTTAGCTAAATAAAAAAAAAAAATGTGAAAGTTGAAAGTTCAACGAAATGTGTATTTAAATGTTGCTAAAATAAATTGATTGCAACCACGTACCTTAAAAAAAAATTGGGTAAATTGAGTTTTTTTTTTTTTTCAGTTATAAACAAATAATTTAAGAGGAAGTAACATAATTAAACAGGGCTGAAATTACTATTATTTTTATACTAAGGTTACTAAATAAAATTGATTAAATTCAACTAAATGTGTTTGTTTAAATTTAGATCAAAACAGTTGATTGCAACCACTTACCTTAAAAAAAAATTGAGTAAATTCAATTAATCATTCTTTTCAGTGGCAGCCCACTCATAGTCAAATCTGATTCATTGAAGTTTTTGGCCAGGCAGCGCATGAGATGGTTGATATACCATCATGTTTGCAGTGTCAATAATATCTACTAGAATAGAATATGTTTGTCATTGTACATGTACAATAAGATTTAGTTTGAAACTTCCAAATTGATACTAAAGCTCAAAAATACAAATTATTTCAAATTGCAATATAAAATTATTAATATAAATATAAAATAAAAATTAATTAAATTAATTAAAATAAATATAAAAATATAAATTAATTAAAATAAATATAAAAATATTAAAAAGTTTGCAGCAGTATTAAAATAGTGCAAATAGCTAAGATGTGCAATGCAGCATTAAACCGGTACAATCAGAAAACATAATGTAATTAAAACAGAGGATGAATTTATTATTCCATGTACATTTGAGGTTAATGTGTGTACTGGGCTACATTTTAGTTACAGCATATTATGAAATTAGTTGCACCAGACAATTTTGAACACTTTTACACTGACGCATATAATACTACCTGCCTGACATTGGCATGTGTTATTCAGGTGTCAAAGTTGTGCAGAATTGAAGGAAGAAACCTCAAAGACAGTGCCAGAAGGATGCTAGAAAGATAAAGTCTTCAAAATGTGCCACATTAATCAAACATTGTGGTGTCGATACTCAAGTTACAGCGCAAATCAGAAATGTAAAAAATAATTCCTTTACTGGTCATTTTAAAATGTAAAATTTTGTCCGCAATTGTTAACCACCTCAATCTGTATTATATTTTAGTGTTTTAAAAAATTCCCTCATATGTCCAAATTCAACATTAAGAGGGTGGTCCACTGCAGAAGGAGGCGTTTGAAAAGACTGCACTGTTCTCAGTCATTAGTGGTATGTATATACAACACAACATTTACCAGAGAGCTTCTGTCTTTTTTTTACACACTGAATGGTGATGCACAATATATACCTCGTTTTTGTTTTTAGTGTGCATCCAAGTAAAAGAGAATGACTCTCTGTCACAATTAGTGAAATTAAAGTCAAAAATTGTGTCAAAAAAGCTTTTCTTATTTTCTTATTTATTTATTTATTTTTTTTCTTATTTGGCAGATGCAGTGATGACCAACTTCCCGTTGGGAAGCATTTTATACAAGAAAAATAAAAACAACAACAATTAATCATTTCCTTTGAGTTCACTGTTGATTGTTTTATTTGATAACGCCTAACCCTACCCCTTACCCTATCCTAAACATAATTCCACCCATTAGTTCACACAGAGGTGGAGCTGGACATCCAGAGAGGGGGAGCTGGAGGCCATTTGGCTCTGCAGTGAGCAGTACTTGCGATTTAGTGAATTAGTCAGTCACAAAGTCTCTTGCTGCCATCTACTGGCGGTTTCAGTGTCATTTTTTAAATTGAGTCATTTAAACTATTTAAATATTCAAAGTTTTAGATTTAATATCAAAACATAAATGAGAAGCATTAATACCACCTCTGAGTCATATCAAAACTTCTGTAAAAAATCCTTAAAGCCACATTTGAGCTCTTCTGTGGCATGCAAAGATGAACTGTTGATACTGATTTTTATTTGACTGGTAACTTATTCAGTCTGATTGTATCTTATTATTTTAACTGAATTTATTGTTTAATTAAACTTTTTGATAAAAGTTTATAAATCTATTTTTTTTTTTGGCACAAATGATGATATACATTTAATAAAGTTAGCATTACAAAGGAGTCAAATATCACCTTATAATTGGAAGGTTAATTTCTGTCACTGTTTCTATTTTTGTTTTTAGTGCTCCTAGTGCTCCTGAAAAGAAATGTAAGCATAGACTCCTTAAGAATGTAATGTTACCTTTTAAAAACTAACTGCAATCATTTTAGCAAAGTCTAAAGTATTACATATTATTTACAAATCATGCAATTCTGTACCAGTAAATAAGTGTTTTGAGGGCTTAGCTAAACAGGCCAATTAGAGACAATGTTTAGAGACAATTATTATTATTATTTTTTTTAATTAAACACTGGGGGTAATTAATGATGTGCAAATTCACACACAACATGTCTTTAATTTGGCCATAATTGCAGGTGCCTGTCTGAATATACAAGGTTTAAAGAAAATAAGTTGTTAATAAATGAAGAGTTCAGATGTAAAACCAGCTAAAAGCCATCTCATGTCATGTCTTGCAGGACCACGGTGCTAGTTAAACATAAATATAAACATACAGCAATACAAGAAAAACAATTATAGACCTAAACAACAGTTAACGATCTTACTATACATATTCTATAAATACTACTATACATACACAAACTGAGACTGTACAAAAACTTTACAAAAATACTGTACATGAAATTGTGCAAAAGAGATATTTTGTACATGAAATTGTGCAAAAAAGATATAAGTGTAAAATGATTTGTAGTGCAATGCAAAAGCATTGGCTGGAGAGAGAGACAGAGAACCTGGTTGTTTGGAGATGTGTGTAGTTTATATGCAGGTGTGTCATTTTGTATCTCAAATTGTGAGTAGAAGTGGCAGGGACTGGCCTATGGCAGGGGCTTGTAGTCAGTGATGGTCTGAATGGTTTGCCACAGAGTCGAGTATCTTTACTGTCGCTGAAGTTTTTGTTGATTTTTTGAACACGTTGATGTTTTGCCTTCTTGATGCCATAAGAGCTGTTTTGAGAGCTACTTTATCTCCTGATCTAAATGCCTTTTCTCTGATTTTTAGCAGCCTGCGAAGCCTTGCTAATAAGATATAATTTCCCTCTGATTTTAGGAATAAATTATGGGTAGGATTAGGGGTAGAAATTGGGTTAAGTCTATATTTTTGGACAGTAATGTTGAACCAGGATCAACAAAAGATGTGTATAGATGTATATGAATGAAACATGTATATGAACATAAGGAGAATGACTACAGTCACAAAACGAACTGTAGGCTAAAGTTTTAATCTACGTATGCACACCTTTTAGATTTTTGATATTTATTAAAATAAACTGTTAAATCATATCTAAATATTGCTATTGGGAAAAAAAAGAAGATAGAAATAAAATCCTTTGGTCAGTACACTGAAATTAACCAATGTTAGTATTTATTAGTATTATTTATATAGTATTTATTAATATTCTTAATAGCCCCATTTTCATTTTAATTTAATTCAAATTTTAGTTTTGTTATGCTTATATCCTTCAATGTTGAAAATAAAACATTATTAAGTACGTTGTACAAGACAATATTTAAGAATGTTTTTAGTTGCTTGCTGTAAACAGAGGGACAGCAGGTTCCAGTGGGCATGCCCACATATATGTACTTGTCGACAGAGCTCCACCCACCCTAAACATAAACAGGTCAAGCTCCACCCATTTAATTAATTTGGCTCTGCAGTGAGCATTAGCTGTTCTCAGACGTTTACAGAGTGGTGGGCGATTGGTCAGGAAATATGATTTATGCTTTTGTTTTGTGCTCGATGTGCTTGTGGTGTCTGGTTGGTAAGTTATAATTTTCTGTCAGAGAAAAATAAGTTTGTTTTTGAAAACAGTCAGGATTTATTTATTTATTTATTATTGTTTTGAATATTTACACAGTAATATTTTATTAACACTGATCATAAATGACGCAAATTCAAATCACTGTTATAATATTCAACATGTTTTCAACATGAATCGAGCTCTTGTAAGGTCATTTAAAGCATTTAATATTCTCTGTAGGAAAACTAAATAAGACCATGAGCCAATCAGTAACAGGTTAGCTGACTAAAATAAAAACTGATACACAGATCATGTTTTACGTTTCACTTCTGTTTGCACATGAAAATGGGTGCACAAATAAAATCATCTGAGATGAACAAACCAGTTCAGTAATTCTCATCAACATTATTTTTATTTTTATTATTTTTTTGGCAGATATATTGATATTTATTGTACACAGAGATGTATTATGGCTTGAGGCCAAAGCACAGGGGCCAACGATTATGGTGGTACAGAAATTGATTTATTTTAGTCATTAATAAACAGCATTAAGTTTTTGTGGAGTCTCAGTCTATAACAAAACATGTTTTTGTTTGTTCTCTAGATGTGACAGATGAAGTGAAGACAATATCAGTGATGGAGGGACATTCTGTCACTCTAAACACTGATGTTAGTGAAATACAGAAATATTTACTAATACAGTGGATGTTCAGAAACACTCGAATAGCTGAAATCAACAGACTCGCTCAAACTAACTCAACATTTGATGTTGATGGGAGATTCGGAGACAGAATAACGCTGGACCAAACTGGATCTCTGACCATCAGAAACACCAGAACCACAGACTCTGGACTTTATCAACTAGCAGTTGTCATCAGAGAAACCATCTACATAAATTTCAATGTTACAGTCTATGGTAGGTTAGAGAATCACAGCATAATTTGCCCCTTGTTTGAATTATATTTTTGTTTGAATATTACTATTTTTTTTTATTTTTTTTTGCAATATACTTTACCTACACCTACTACTACACCTTATGATATCAGTGACTTTAATTCAATTTAAAAACTGAACATCTATGAACATTTAAGATATGATGCCACAGTAAAATCTGTCGTTATCAGCACACAGTTCTTCTTCACCAGAAAGATCAAATTCAAGCTCAAATTGTGTGTCGTCCAACTTCATGGTGAACAATTCACTTGTCAACCAGACTGAGGATGCCAACATTACTGAGATCTATCAGCCAAGTTCAGGTACGTCAGGTGATAATAGCATTTATTTACAGACCAGAACATTAGGTTTAGGCATGTTAGTCTCATTTTGTTTTTTTTGTTTTTTTTGTCAACATACTTTCTGCACTCTGAATTCACTCAATAAGCCACAGATCCAGTTGAGGACAAACATAGAGTAAACCTATGTTACTGCTGGTTGGTGCCTTAAAAAAAAATCAACCACATGAAACAATTAAAATGAGAAGATTTACATTTACATCACATTTATGTCTAAGACAGATGCCTTTATCCAAAGCACTTTGTTTAAGACATGAGGGTGAGGTGCATTTGCTTTTTCATATTCCTTTTGAAATTTACAGGAACAGAGAACTGATGCGAAACAGAGAAGTGAAGCCAAACAGGTTATGTTGCCACACAAGGAAAATGTGCATGAAAACACAAAGCAAATCTCACAGATGCTTTGCCTGTTTAATGGATGCTTGAGCTCCTAATAACAATCCACAAAACTGGCACCTATGAGTCTGTCTGAAAGACAGCTAAATGCAATATTTTGACTCGGTGTTTGTTTTTCATTTTCTTCCCAGACTACATTCGCTGTTGTGGTTTTACTGAAGCTGTGGTCCGATTGGTCGCCTCTGCTGTGGTGGGCGTAGCTGCTGTTGCTGTGCTGGTTTATGACATCAGATCTACAAGAAGTCAGCTGAACAGGACGGAAGAGACCAAATATCAGACAGACGGAGAAAAATCAGACCAACAACATGAACTGAGCAGAAGGTTTACTTCAAGAAATGTTTGCTGAAGGTTACTGGTAAAATCCCCAAAATAATAATAAAAATGCATTATACTAATTTTCTGTACTTGCACAGCTGTATATTTTTTTTTAAACAAATTATGTTTAATTTATTGATTGTATCTACACAGAATATGATTAAATTAAACACATGGCTGTAAACATGGTATACTGTATGGTCTCATGAGCTCTTGTTTCTGTTGCACCCTTGAAATGACACACAAAGGCAATTAAGCATGCATTTTTTGGTGACTTTTATTAAAGATTCAGTTTTTTTTATATATATATATTGTTCTACTGTCCACTCTCGTAATATCATTAAACAAAGTTGTATCTGTGATTCACTAAATTCATGTAATACACTAGCAGTTTAAGTAGAAGTGAAACCTGGTGTCATTTATTTACATCTACAGCAATGTGGTTTAATCTGATGGGTGGACAAAATGTTTGTAAAGGAGTTCACATTCTCCTATACATGTCCAAAGCGGTTTAATTTATTTTAAAGGCAATAACAGATCTAACTGATAGAAATAAGGAAAACTCTTATGCAGAATTCTGAACCGCATATAGTGCACCTACTATCTCTAATGTATAAAAATGTATTTCTAGATACATTACTACTCACAGCCACTAGGCGGAGCTCCAGCGGCATCGTTTGTTTTAAGAGACCCCTGAACTCAAGTACTGCTCACTGGAGAAGGGGCATCATTAGGTTAGCACACAGTGTACAGCAGCGGGTTTGAGATTTTGGTTAATATTCCCGCGAATTGGACGCTTCAAAATAACATGGAAAGTAGTCTGGTAAAGCGTACCAATATGTCAAGTCCAGTTTTATCATGTTAGATTTTTTTTCTTTTACTTTATTTTGAAGGAGTCACGCGTTAAAGGAGAAATACACTTCCAGAACAAAAAAATTACAGATAATGTACTCACTGCCTTGTCATCCAAGACGTTGTCTTTCTTTATTCAGTCGATAAGAAATTATGTTCCTTGAGGAAAACATTCCAGAATTTTTCTCCATATAGTGAACTTAAATGGTGCCACGACGTTCGAACTTCCAAAATGCAGTTTAAATACAGCTTCAAATGGCTCTAAACGATGCAGCCGATGAAGAAGGGTCTTATCTAGCAAAACGATCGATCATTTTTGAAACAAATTGACAATTTATATACTTTTTAACCCCAAACGTTTGCTTTTCTATAGTCTTGTGGTGTTCAGTGGTGGTCTGAATCTAAGCCACTTCAGAGACTGCTCTGTTATTGGAGGTTACTGCAATTCTTCATAATATTTCAGTGAGAGAAAATGTCCAGCTTCCTGAGGAGGAAGAAGCATGTGATGCTGCTGATGATGATATTTTGATCCCAAAACAAGGGAAAATGCATTGCCATAAAATAATTCATATAATGTTTGGTTATTTGTTTTTGTGTTTTTGTTAGTTTGTTTGTTTTTTCCTGTTTCTTCTGACTTAACCTGTGGTAATAAACATTAAGCGTATTTGTTTACCTTTTGCAAACAAGAAGCATATTTTTGGTTTCTTTAATAAAGATTATTAAGATATCCCATAATTCTGTATATAACTTCTATAAACACAACATAAAACCACTTACAATGACATGTAATCGTATAAGGAAATCAGATACATGGCCATACACTGGTATAAAAATGATTTTTATTTATTTATTTATTTATTTATATGTTATATTTCCTGTAAAAAATACATTTGTATTTAGAAATTAAATTGTACAAATAAAGGGTAATATATATGTTTTTTTTTAATTATGCAAATGAATTACTGCAGATATGTTGCATATATGTACAGTACAGATAACATTTTTAATAAATGTGAAAACCATTAACATGTTAATATGTTGTGTTTTAAAAATATTCTTATGTGACAAATTTATCTAAAGAAGATAAAGATTTTTGTTTGTAAATAATAAAACTAAACTTTCTGCACAAGCCATGGCTGCGTTCAAAATGGCATAAATGTTTTCAGGGAGCACAACTGTGATAATCAAGCTTAAACATCATTAAAACTGAAGTTGTAATATAATAACTTTAAAAGTAAATTATATAAAATGTGAACAAGACAACTTTAAGCTTTCCAAATCTTTCACAGCGATTGCTGAATTTATATATTCAATAGGATAAGGACATAGGGACGATAACTTTGAACAGAAAACAATAACAGTTTCATACACTATGTTAACTAACAATGAATATGGCTCTGGATGGTCAATGATGTTTCTGAAATGATGAAAGAACTGTCATTTTTGGGTGAGCTGAAATGTTGATGATGTCACAGTGATTGACACTGGTGGGCGTGTCTTATCAAACTTCACTTCGCTCTACATCATTACAGTTGATGATTCGTTCACTGTTTCCTATAGATTCACCAAGAAAACACAGAGACAATCACAGAAATTCACAAGACAAGATCATTTCAGTGTATGCGCTTATATTTAAAGAAGGACATTTACTCACCACTGATAACAACACTATATTTCTGACATATAGCTTTTCCGCTGCTGCTGGATATCTGTAGTTGATAAACTCCAGCATCACTGGGTTTGGTGTTTTTGATTAAGAGATCTGCAGTTTGATGGTGCAGCTCCAGTCTGTCTCTGAATGTCTCATCATCACCATACAAGGTCTTATTAATATCTCCGTTCAGTCCAGTTGTGATCGTTTTACCCTCAAAGCTCCACTGTACCTGCTCACCGTCTTCTATAACAGCATTAGTGGCTAGAGTAACATGTTGTCCCTCCATCACTGACACTGTCTTGGGACCGAACCTACCTGGAGTTCAAGAGATAAAACTGATATTACGCTGTAGCACAATAAAGCTTATCTTTTTCTCTGTATTAGCTGTACTACTTACGCATTTGCCTATCTTGGTCAACCATGCAGTGATCAGAAATTATAGCAGCAGCTATAATCACCAGCAGAACAGCAACAATTATCCCTATGGCAGCACCAAAAGACAGGCCTGAATTTGGAGGGGGTTTTTTAACTCTTTTTGTTTGTTCTATGAAGACAAGGAGAGACTGTCATTAATGTGAGTGAACGTTTCTGATCTACAGTATAACAAACATTATTCATTTAGACACAGAGGACTATAAGGACAACACCATTACATAAACATTTAAATGGATATTTCATGCAAAAATTAAAATTCTGTCATTATTACTCACTCTCGTGTCATTCCAAACTCGTAAGACCTTCGTTCATCTACAGAACAGAAATTAAGATATTTTTGTTGAAATCAGAGAGCTTTCTGACCCTCCACAGACAGCAAGGGTACTTCCACGTTATCAAGAACATCGACAAAATAGTTAATGTGACATTAGTGGTTCAACCTTAATTTTAAGAAGCTACGAGAATACTTTATGTCTACAAAATAAATAAATAAATAACGACTCAGCAATTCTTCTTCTCTGCATTACCCTAGTGCCATATTGGAGAGTACCATATTGGGAGTTGTTTACATTTAGAGAAGAGCTCGCACATACATCGTGACACTCTCCAATATGGTACTAGGGTGACGCAGAAGAGAAGAATTGTTTAGTAAAGTTGTATTTATCTATTTATTTATTTTTGCGCACAAATAAATATTCTCGTAGCTTCATAAAGTTACGGTTGAACCACTGATGTCACATGGACTATTCTGGTGATGTTCTTGGTACCTTTCTGGACCTTGGACATGGAAGGACCCTTGCTGTCTATGGAGTGTCAGAAAGCTCTCCGATTTCATCAAAAATATGTTAATTTGTGTTCTGAAGATGAATGAAGGTCTTACGGGTTGGGAATGATATGAGGGTGAGTAATTAATAACAGAAATTTCATTTTTTTTGGGTGAACTATCCCTTTAATTGAAATCAGATAATCTGATTGCATAACTTGTGTTACTTGTAATGCGTTACCCTCAACACTGTTCTTGAGTTACTCACCACTGACAGTAACATTAAATTTCTTGTATGAGGTATGTCCACTGATGCTGATTATTTTCAGTTTATAAAGTCCAGAGTCTGTGGTTCTGGTGTTTCTGATGGTCAGTTCTCCAGTATCATGCAGGTGCAGTCTGTCTTTGAATTTTCCATCAACAGCATCATTATAAAATGAGGTAATTTTTGCCTCTGTATCATATTTAGCTATGAGAATTCCTTTATCTCCAAACCCCCACAATTTAAGATAATTTGCAAATAGACCAGAAAAAGTCTCAAGAGTGACAGGATTTCCCGTTTTCACTGACAAACTCTTAATTTCAGCCTCACTAGAATCAATAATAGATGGAGACTCTACAAAAAAAAAAAAGAAAAAAAAAATCCACAGATAGAGATTATATATATGTGACGCTAGAATATGAAGCTTTACAATTGGTTAGTTCTGCTTGTGGTTAGTAAAATATAATAAATTTGACACATCCAAGAGTTAGTTCTGGTTGACTAATTTGATTGGCCAAGAAGCTTAATATTTCATACAACAAAACAAAAAATGTGAATCACTTGATATAAATGACTTTCTAAAACTGTTGTATCAGTCACATGATCATCTGTGGCCTTTTGCATATTTAGGCTGATATTCACAACAACTTATGATTGTGACTGTAATATTGCTTGACAAAATTTATCCTCACCATAGACAACAACACTGAACTTCTTGTATGATGTCCCAGTCTTGTGGCTGATCTTTGCTATATAAAGTCCAGAGTGTCTAGTTCTTATGCTGTTAATGGTAAGAGAACCATTCTGGTTCAGCTTCATTCTGTTTACGAACATCATATTAGATGTATACGTTTTGTAATTTCGATATATTTCACCAATGGTAGATCCTTGAGCTGCAGGAAGGGCATCCGGTGTAAAACATGTGCCAAATCGTCTGTGTGGATTACTCCGCTGTGGTGACCCCTGATAAACGGAGCAAGCCGAAGGAGAGAGAGAGAGAGATCCTTGAGCTCCAAACATCCACAGTACACTCTAAAAAAACGCTGGGTTAAAATAACCCAAATTGGGTTATTTTGGTAACCCAACGCTGGGTCAAATATGGACAAACCCAGCGTTGGGTTATTTTAACCCAACTTGTTGGGTTAAATTTTTGACCCAACACGTTGGGTTGTTTTATTTACCTAGACTATTGACAAAAAAAAAATACTACGTTGCTGGTTGAAAACAAACCTGAAATATTTAATAATAAAGAAAATAAGCAATAATCAAAGAGAATTACTTAAGACAACAAAAAAAGAGACAAAATGAATTTATAAAAGGCTATTTTAATGCAAAATAAAACATACAATTTGCATTAATAAACGTTAAAATATACATGTGTGTGTTTTTGTGTGTGTGTGTGTGTGTGTAGTAAGACAACTTTCTTCTTTATAAACTCATACATTTTAGAAGTATGTTTAACAAAGTGGCACGAGTAAAGATTCTAATCTAAGTAGTCTGACAAATTTCCTCTTCATATAAAACCATATTAATTTCAAACTCGCATAACATTTAAGATATACATTTTTAGATGTATAATATGTAAGTCTGACAACTTTCCTCTAACAACCCCATATCAAGTCACAACATTTAGAAAGGGTTTTATACATTTAACTGACAACTTTTCAATTCATATAAACCCATATTAACTTCATAACCTCACATTGTAGATGCACATAAATATATGAAAATATCAAGTCACAACATTTCAGAAAGGGTTCTATATGTATATATTAATCTGACAACTTTCCTCTTCATATAAACAACATTTTAGAGAGGGTTAGTTGTTGTCCAGTAACACTTAACATGACAAATAGCTACGAAGCAGTCTTACTGAAGGGGATTCTGTTCCTGGTAGTTTGTAGACAACAGTCTGCAAAAATTCCCACACTGGTGCGCACTGCTTCGGAAAATGGATGTCCAACACGTAAAAAAGTTTAAAGCATGTGTCCACAGCACAGATAAGTGTGTTTTGCTGAAGTGCCTGCTTGCCGACAACAACAAAGGCTTGATGGCAGTTGCTGCAATCCCCAAGCCCAAGGACAAAGGGGAAGGGTTTTGTGAGATCAGCCTCCTTTAGGTACTCAACCATGTTAGTGCCAACCTGTTAAAAACAGAAGAACATTAAAAACATACAAATCACTTTACACACACAATGCAGCATTAAACAAAATCCAATCCATGACAAATAATTAATTTAAAGCTGTCCTGAGCTGTTTTTTCTTAATACTGTAGTCTGATGTCCACTTATGATATTCGTGTGGTTTTTACATTAAAAATCATAAGAATCAATAAGTTATATGTTATTTTATACCCTGGTTTTGAGGTAGGCTCCAGAAACGATCGATTTTAATGGGTGTGTTGCACTGAAGACTTTGAAGTAAACGCCTACAGCTCTGTGATTGGATAAGAGTTTTGCGTAGTAAGTTACGTTAGAGTTTCTGTGAATAGACACGCAGGCTACGAGTAATATTGACACATACACACATTAAAACACTGCATATTCCTGTCAGATCAGTTACTGATGAAGCAGTGTTGTTTTAAAAAGTCAAACTCCCTGCAAATGCAACGTTAACCTCCGTTTTGTTTACACAAGAATCGCGTCGAAGTGAACAGACATGCTGCATTTAACTCACATCAGCTAAAACATCTAATTACATATAACAGGATCAAGCGATCTCTAACAACGCAATAGTGAAGAAGAGTATAAGCATTTTAGTCACATAAAAACACTGCAGAATCCTGTCAGATCCAATACTGATGAAGGAGCGTTGTTATAATGTCTGACTCACTTTGTTTACATACGGATCCGCGTTTAAATGAACAGACGCTCCGTGTTTTGCTCACGTGAGCTGAAACGTCTTTAAAAATAAACTTTAACCACATAATACTAACATCAGAGTCCGAATGAAGGTTAAGCAAACACTGTTTTCTGCAGGAACCTGTTACTGTACAATACTTCACGGCATGTTTGATGTTTAATGCTTCATCTGGTTTTGAGCACATGTGTGAATCAGTGGGCGGGGCTACAGAAGGACGTGTTCATCATCTTATGTGGAGGCTGGGTTTACTTGCCCTATAACGTCACAAATGATCACATTCCTCAACTGTTCATTTTCTGGGCCTGGTGTCAGTAAAAGCTAAATACTCCGTGATGTGAACGGTCTCAGTTATGACACTTACATGATGTTACTTTGTATACAATGACCTCTTATATGACTAAAGTTCATGTAAAAATTGATTTCTCAGTGCAGGCACGCTTTAACACTTTCACATGGCTAAAACATATGAAAAATCATTTTAGGTTGCTCCTGGTATGGTTTGCATAGTGATGTGTGCAAAACATTACTTACATTCTTGAATTCAATGAAAGCCTTGATATTTTCTTCCAGGCTTGGTTTGAACATTTTCGTTCCAATTTTGTAGACAGGGGTGGGCAGTATCACAGGAAGCAGCCTGAGTGCAAGGTCACTTTGAGCATCTGTGTGGATGAATATTTGGTATCAATTATTCTATTTGTCATTAATTTAAAGTGGAGGTCTTTAACCCTTCTCTTGGGGACCTACCGTCCTGCAAAGTTTATTTCCAACCTGCTTCAGCACACTTGCCTGTGCATTTTCAAGTAATCCTGAAATACTAAAAGCAGTGGTTCAGGTGTGTTTGATTAGGTTTGGAGCTGAACTATGCAGGATGGTGGGTCTCCAAGAGCAGGGTTGGAGACTTCTTATTCTGTTTTTGGACTCACAACTGTACCTGAAGACAAACTATCTACGTTTTGGAGAAGCTCCTGAGCCTTTTTCTCCTGGCGGGCAAAGAGAAGGATTTTGTCTTTAAAACATACTTTCCAATCTAAGAAAAGTCTCTCTGCATGGTCGGGGAATAAAACAGAGAAGTCTTGTGAAATCTGAAAAAGGAAAAAAAAAAAAATACATAAATACAGATATTGTGAATTATTTTCGTGTGTAACTGACATTCAAGTGCAGTACTAGATACCTCTAAAGGGAACTGTATTCAGGATCGCATAGTAACAAATAGAAAAGACTGCTTACTCAGTTTCATCCACTATTTGTATATGAATTTGATCTATAAAAATGACGGGACTGGTAGAAGTTGTATATGCATAGTGGGCAGAGCAGATAATTTTCATTATCGATTTGTTATTGAAGCACTAATGACAACCAAAAAGACTTTTTGAACAAAAGATGCACAGATTTGAACCTACCATGCCTGGAGTATCAAGGAGTCGAGGGAATTCACAAGTTATATCCTCGATAGACTTTGTCCCATTAGCTCTTATCCATTGAGACCTGTGGATGGCTGTTTCTTTCATGTACTCTGCCACTTTGTTAGCTGGCAACATGTTATTTTTGAGCCATTCTGCAAGTTGTACTGCCCTGTCAGGGGTAATTCTTGGCTCTGCAAGTAAAAATAACTTAAACAGCATTAAAATTAAGGGCATTTAATAATAATAATAATAATAATAATAATAATAATAACAACAACAACAACAACACAATCTTTTACAATATTTAGTAAAAGATAACAAATCGAAACTTTTACCTGGAATAACCGAGATGCTGCTCATGCTGATTATGGCTTCAGAATCATCCTTCTCACAGCTTGTGCGGGTTTCACGACGTGTTCTCTTCCTGACATTTCGCAGGCGTTCTTCAAGGAATCCAGTTGCTGGACGATGGCTTCGTCCTGGGCTGAACCATGCTTCCTAAAAACACAATATAAGTTTGTATTAGGGTTGTTTATGCTTCTTTAAAACATTTAAAATTTGACAAAATGGTCTAATACATCCAACAGATGAGAATTTGAGAAATTTCAATACACTTAACTTTTGAGCACATACTTTTAATAATCAATGAAAAAGACAGCATTGCACTAGAAATACACCAATAAGATTTTTTTTGAGGGGGGGGGGGATTCTTTTAATATCTAAGAGAAAAACCTATTATTATTTGTATTATTGTTAATAAAAAAGAAAAACTTTTCATTTAAGCAGATATGTATTTATTTTACACAGAGAAACACATCGGATTATGAGAAAGACATGTCCAGTGCCTTCATATTTAATTAATAAACAACCCTTTAGTACTTTATAGAAAATATGATGGATTTAAATTTCAAACAAGTGCAGCTCCTAACGTTACATAAGTCACACATGAACTCACTCATGGGCCCGGTTTCACAGACACGACTGAGCCTTAACCAGGGCAAAGGGTATTTACGTCCCTTTAAAAAAATACCTCAAAAAACATTACTGGTGTGCATCTTGTGACAAAACAATGGCAAAGACATATTTTAAGAAATGTCATTATTCTATTAAATAAAAAGACAGCTCAGCTCGAGGCGGGAGCGGGGGCAACCGCGCTCGAGCGCAGCACGGTTCGAATGCCAGCTAAACAACTGCTGACAGAAACTCATATCTCGGAAAGTGTCTAAACAGTTTATCAAAAAGGCATTGCTTACATAAATCACATCTCTTACGTATAAACATGTACACTCGCCTAAAAATGTATTAAAACTAATTTCGTGACAGAATAACCGTGGTGTTTGTGATAGTTGGCGGTAACGTTATATGAACGTTTGCATTTAATACGACGCTCGAGTATCGACCTTAAACTAATATAAAGACACGTTAACTAAACGACTCACCAAGTCACATATTCCAGAGGAAATGTTGACCAAAAAGACGTTTTCAATAAATATTGAATATAACTTAGAGAGGAAAAGGCTGTAACGTAATTACAACAGGCATACCTTTACCGATTAGCAAACCAAAACGAACAGAGATAGATAGATTATACTTTTTAATATTGTTAATGTAATGTGAACCGCCAAATTTGGTATATTTTTGCATTTGTTGGTGTACAGTATTAGTTTCATACATTAAAACCCCACAAACATACCTTTTCTGTCGTCGCTGAAGGACGGTTGTTCCTGAGGTGATTCAAAATGGCCGCGAAGGTAGCGCTTGGCTCGTTGAGTAGGGGGAGTGGCTTACTCTCTTAACTGTCACTTGATTGGATAAAATCAGTAACCCAATGTTGGGTTACACAAAAACAACCCAACACTGAGCAAAACAACCCAACTAAATGACCCAACAGGCTTAACCCAGCAGTTGGGTTAAAAAAACAACCCAACATTTTTTAGAGTGTATATTTTTAATTCCCTGCAGTTGTGTAAGATTAGGGTGTAGAGTGACAGAATCTCCCTCCATCACTGATACAAACTTCATTCCATCTGTTTCACCAAATATACCTGGAAAACAAACAGAAACAAACATATAACAGTTGTAATGTTTGTAAACAAATCTAATATCTAAAATCTAACATAAAAAAAACATTTTTTTTTTTTTTTTAATTTATATTTATTCAGGTAGTAATAAAAATGTGGACATTCATTCATTTAGCTGATGCTTTTTATGAAACTAGTAACAAATGATATATAAAAAGCGATTATTCCTAAAGAGGCAATAACATGAGACACGTGGACATACAAAGGAGATACAAAGATTGTTACAAAAAGCACAAGCTAGTACAAAGTTTACTAGTAAAGGTTTTTTTATGCTACTTTGTTCAATTTTACAATGATTCATATCATTAATTATGGAAAAATAAACAAAAGGACACAGCTGGTTAAATCACTAAAACAGAAAAAATTAAAAAATAAAACAACCTATTTTTCTCATACCCTTATTTTTGGAGTACATTTTTATGCCTGGCCCATCAGATCTTTCATGCCTTAATATGCTTATTGCAAACCGTGGCAATTATCTGCACCTCAGTATTGTAGTATATTATAAAACAGTAATAATAATGAATTGAGTATAAATTATAATTTGAATTCAAATTGTTAAATGGATGTCACCATATTGAGACAATAAAGCTATCCCTACACCTACCCTAACCCTACCCGATACTTTATTATTTATCTTTTCGATTATTTCCTTCAGTTTTATTGAAAATAAATGTCTTTCCGATGTAATATGTGATGTGAAAGAAAAAAAAAAGAGAAAAAATAAAAAGTTTCGATCGCGTCATAAAGGCTACGGGGCGCACTTTGCTATTTACGCACTAGTGATGCACTACGCACTGGAGCTGCTGTCAGATTGTCTTTTGTAGTATCGACTAGGCCAATCACACGTTGATGGGCAGAGTTATTGTAAATAACTTTTGCCAACAAGGCTGCTATTTGCACTTGTTTATGGCAATTATGGTATGATATTATCACTATCAGGCATGGGTTTGGTTTTGTTTTGAGCCCAGCTGTGATAGACTCTAGCCAGAAGCTTCATGCCCATTGAAAGTGAGGGCCCCCTCAGATTTTTTTTTAACCAAGTGGATTTTGAATGCATCTTCCAAAAGACAAAAATAGCTCTCTAGCACTCTATAATAGCACTCTAGCCAACTTTTCATCCCAGAAAAACAAAAAACAAAAAAAAATAAAAAATAAATAAATAAAAAAAAAATAAGGGCGTGACTGAATCTCAGCAGTTAAGATAATTTGCTGTCCAAGTGGGAATACATATCCGGGAATACATTTTTTTTTTTTTTTTGAAAAACATCAAGTTGGTAGTTACATTTCAAGACATTATTATTGCGCACTGATTGTGTACAAGAATGAGGTAAAAAAAAACTCTGCCGATATTTGCAATTACATAACATCTAACTACATTTACATGCACTGCAAAGAAAATACTGCTATTTTTTACACAGTGTAAATGGCATCTATCGCTCTCTATTGCAAAGCAGCTGCCTTAAATTATTCGTACACATTATAATGTTATCTGCAGCTTCGAGAAAATAAGAAAGCGGCAACGTGTCTTTAAAAAGTCAAGGAGACAAAACGTGATCACTGTTACTACAGCCAAAGAGGACACAAGGGTTCCCGTTGTCGAAGTGAAACCGAAAGTGTTAAAAAATAAACAGAAATCTCCCACTTACCGAACATCATTAGTAAAAACAGAAGGACGTTCAAAGTGCTCTTCATATTGTTGTAGAGTCCAACAAAATCGTTCTTTCGATTGATACTGTTAATACTTGTCGTGAAAAGACACAACAATATATAGTCTCCAAATACAAGACTGTAACTAGTAGGGGCGTTGATAGGGTTGGAAATTTTAAGGAGCTCATCACCTTATCTGCTCTGAATCAATAATTGTTTACAGAAATCTGCAGGCCCACCTACTGGGCTTTAAAACGGCAGTGAATTAACAAAACGTTCACACAGAACGCGTTTTGTGCTCCTAAAAACGCGAAGGAAATTAAAATAAGAGCAGGGCGCAGAGATGCGCTTTAAAGTTGACATTTTCGCGTTTTAAAAACGCGGCGGGAGATGCTAAACGCTGAGAGACGACTACTGGGAGTACAACATGCAAGAATGTATTAAATTGTCATTTGTCTAAGTGTAATAATAATAATGATAGATTATTTTCTCGAGGCACCATGAAACATACCAATTCTCCAAACTAATAGACTGCAAAGATGATGTCAAAAGCTTAATTTCTAATAATTTACTGCATAACTCAAATTCATAAAATAAATGAATAAATAAATAAAAACTATTGGACCAAATGTAATCTAAAATAGCCATCTACAATAACTATTTGAAAGCCACATTTCTAGTACTTGCAAAACAGCATTCTTCCACTGATTTCTGTTTGAAACAACACTGAAACAACATGTCATAAATGGTTATAACAAGGTTGGTGTCACTATACACTGGTGGGCATCTCTTATCTCATTAAACTAAACTTGGCTCCTGATGCTTCTTTTTTTCTCCTTCTCGTGTTTTTCTATGGAAACAAAATACAGAGACGATGACAGATATAAAAACAGACAGAGGCTATGATTTTGCAGCAAAGGCAACACAGACGTTCATTAAAAATGCTGAACATAACAGACTTTTCCTATAAAATCAGGTCTCTGGGAACTCCAGAAAATATTATGAATTACTATTGGTGTTTGTCCTCAAACCTTAAACAAAAATAAGTGTGCAATACTGAGACTTCATTCATCTTTCTCTTGGCCTCAGAAGAGAGTAGATTTGATAGTTTAGAAAAAGTTAGTTACATTTTGGTGTGTTCCTCACAAAAAGCTTCATACTTTGGGACATAAGATACTTTTATGGTGTTTTGTCTGACATTCCCCTGTTGAAAAAAACAGCATATGCTGTTTAGGTAGGTTTTGATGCTGGGATGCTGGTTTTAGCTGGTCCTTTGCTGGTTTATGCTGGCTCTTTGCTGGTCCTTAGCTGGTTTAAGCTGGTCCTGGACCAGCACATGACCAGCTAAGGACCAGCATAAACCAGCAAAGGACCATCATAACCAGCTAAATCCAGCATCCCAGCATCAAAACCTAACCAGCATATGCTTTTTTTTATTTTTATGCTTATGTTTATTTTGCTATAATGACTGTACATTGATACTAAAGAAATAATGACACTTTTTTATGAATGTACATTAAGAAGAAACACAAATCACAATGTAAACAACAAAGCCTTTTATTTAACCAATTTAGTGCAGAGAAACTACAGCAAAACTCCACTGGCGTGATCCGAAAGACATATTGCTAGTGTAAAAGCTTCTTTAATAAAAGTTATAAACAATTTAATAAAAATTATTTTCATTACAGAGCTTTTTCAAAATCTTAGAGCTTTAATGATATAATTTTTTAACTCACACAATCACACAAATACAGTCAAGATATTATTGGAACGTTGTTTGACCAATAAGATTTAATGATTATCACCACTGAAAAAACAAATATACTGTTATTACTGTTATATACTGTTAATAGATAAGATACTTACTGTTGTGTGTGTGCACTTGAATGGATCAATTACGATCAAAATTCAGAGTAAGGGACACCACTTGGTTACACATCATGTCACTCACTTTCACTTTATTTTTAACTAGACAGAATATATATATATATATATATATATATATATATATATATATATATATATAAACACATGCACACAAACAAAAAGAGCCTGCGCTTTAGATCATTCACATCCCCGCTTGCTCTGATTACACGTCTTGATTAAAAAGCAAGCAAAGCTTTATAATCATTATTACAAGCATGCTTTGAATAACTTGGATGATTAGGCTGAACTCTACCCCTCTACATCTTTAAAGGGTCTCTGCTGTCATGCAATGTACCAGCATAAGAGGGAGTGTGTCTGAGAAGAAAACAAATCCATTCCCACTGTAATGTAAAAAAAATCTTTAAAGTATATTTTCCCTGGGGCATATTTGGTTTGCTTTTATTGTTACACTAATGCAACTCAGCTTCATATTTCCTTGAGGCCCAATGTAATCTACCAATTCTCCCAAGTAATGGACTGCACATGATAACAGCTTAATGATGAGTGATTTTCTCCTGCTTAATTCAGGAAGGGGGAAAAATTATTATTGGACCAAAAACCACCAAATATGAGATCTTGGAGTACAATCTGTCTCTTGATGGATGTAGTCATCACCTCATCCTCATCATTTTTCCATTCCACTTTGTTTTTTTTTTGGTTTTTGTTTTTCCATAGTTTTTCTATGTAAACACTCACTAGACGGATGTGTTTGATTGTCTGTGATACCCACATCTTATAAGAAATATCCAACACTTGCTGTTAACGATTACACAGTGGGTCAATATCACCACAGAGTTTCAACCCTCACAATATTCAAAAATGTTGGTCTTAATTTCCCATTTGCTTTATGTCATGCCATGTATATACTAGACACTCAAGTACTATAAAAACATATTATCTGAGCTCCCACACATTTTTTTAAGCATAAACCAAAAGATATGTCCACCCTGTCATGGACATATATAGGCGCATCCCAAAAAATGTGAATATCCTGAAAAAGTTTTTTGTTTGTAACTTATTTTAAAAACAGAAATTTCATATATTCTAGATTTATTACATGCAAAGTAAAACATTTCTAAAGTTTTTGTTTTAATTTAGATGATTACAGCTTACAGCTCAAAAATCCAGTATCTCAAAATATTAGAATATTTCCTAAGATTAATCAAAAAATGGATTTGCAAAACATAAAAGTTCAAGTTCTTTAAAGTATGTTCATTTATGCACTTAATACTTGGTTGGCAGCACATATTACAGCAAATTCCTTGCTCCTAGCGTAAATTACGGCATCAGTAAAGTGTGACATGTAAGCGATCAGCCTGTGGCACTGCTGAGGCACTATTGAGCCTTCAGATCGTCTGTATATTGTTGGATTGACTGTTTCTCATCTTTCTCTTGAAAATATCCCATAGATTCTCTATGGGGCTCAGGTCAGGCATGTTGGCTGGCCAATAAAGCACAATAATATCATGGTCAGCAAACTACTTGGAAGTGATTTTTGCACTGTGGGCAGGTGCTAAAGTCCTGCTGGAAAAGAAAATTAGCATCTCCTTAAAGCTTGTCAGCAGATGGAAAGTGCCCCAAAATCTCCTGGTAGACAGCTACACTGACTTTGGACTTTATAAAACACAGTAGACCAACACCAGCAGATGTCACGGCACCCCAAATCTCACTGACTTCAGAAAGTTCACACTGGACTTCAAGCAGCTTGGATTCTGTGCCTCTCCAGTCTTCCTTCAGACTCTGGGATCATGATTTCAACATGAAATGCAAAATTTACTTTTATCTGAAAAGAGGACTTTGGACCACTGAGTAACAGTCCTGACATTGTTTCTGTTTCAGAAGTGGCTTGGTAGCCCTTTTCCTGAAGACGTCTGAGCGTGGTGACTCTTGATGCGCTAACTCTGGCTTCATTCCACTCCTTGTGAAGCTCTCCCAAGTGTTTGAATCAGCTTTGCTTGACAGTATTCTCAAGCTTGCTGTCATCTCTGTTGCTTGTGCACCTTTCCCTACCCAAATTCTTCCTTCCAGTCAACTTTGCATTTAATATGCTTTGATACAGCACTCATCAAAATGAAAACAAAAGACTTTAGAAATGCTTTGCTTTACATGTAATAAATCTAGAATATATGAAAGTTTCAGTTTTTGAAATAAGTCACAAACACAATATTCTAATTTTTTGAGATGCACCTTTATATTACTGTTAAATATGTTTTCATTGCAATATTAAGATGCAAATGATAAATAAACACAAAATATTTTATGTAAACCATTAGTTTTTAAAGAAACTCACATGCACATGTATTTTTTCTTATTTGGAGAAAACTGTGATATTTGGATGCAGTTTTTTTGTTTGCATGTTATTGCCCCCCACACCTAGCTATTGAACACACTGTATTATATAGATATGAATGAATTATTATTTAAAATATTATTTTAAAATATCAAGATGACAGGGTGGACACATAATGCAGAACACACAAAGCATGACAAAATATGACAATAATACATTTATTCAGCTATGAAAAAATGATTATTAATGAAGAATATAATTACATTCCCAAACACATTGATATACCCCCCTCAGCATGCTTTTGTTTTTAGCAATATTAACTACAATGAATGCTATGTCCATCCTGTCAAGTCTAAGTGGCCAACAGGGTGGACATTTTGGGACAACAACAGGGTGGACATTTTAAACTTCATTTAGTATATTAGCCTACAACAAATTGTGACTAGCTACATAGTTAGTCTGGTTGTTGAAGAGAATTTGGTATATTTAAACTTACATAATTCTGAAAATTAATAATAATAATTGTATTCTAATTATTTCCAGCATATTTTATGCCAACAGGGTGGACATGTGTAACGGGACTCAACATGTTAAGCTTAGGAAAAGCAAGTAAGCAAACTCATACGAAGAAAATTTGTCAATTTAGAAGTCACCGACTTATCTCAACCGTTGAAATTCCCGCCACTGAAGACATAAAAAATCTGTTGCCCAGATGTCACTAAATGGGATAGCCTTTTCTTAAAGGGGCGGGTCGTATTCCCCAATACGACAGGGTGGACAACCATTCAAGGGACATGGACATCTTTTTTATTAAATAAAAATGTCATTTTTATTACCAAATGGTCTATACTCTCAAATTGAGTAATCCCTTATTTAACAAAATATTAGAACAAAATTTGTAAATGTTATGATTTGAGTATATTCTACTCTAATTCAAATTTAATGAGCGGTGCATGGGACATAGCAAAGTAACACGCATCCTCCTACACAAAACTTAAAAAAATCTAGAAAATATATCTAAAGATAATAATGTATATTTAGATAAAAATATATCTAAAGAGAGTAATGCTTTTGATATGAGTAAAAACAAAAAACTTAGCCTATTCAGGGATTCAGTGCATTTGAAGTGAAAGTCCTTGATGAATGATGATACTATGTGTGGAGAGCATTCACTCAATATCGTTATCTCATTTTTGATCAAGATGGCTTTTAGAGGCTTTTGCATTGGAACTCTTCATATGTTTTTTGTTGTTGTATATGGTGCTCACATGTAGATGATATCATATGATTGACACTAGTGGGTGTGTCTTATCTCAAACTGAATTTGTTTCCTCCTACTCATTCCCCATCATTTTCTTCCGACATTGGTGGCACTACAGTCATTAATTCATCTGAAATACAGAGACAATGGCTGTTGCTACATATACATCTCCATATGGAAGAAATTACAGTGACACAATCTCAAATAAGACACAAAAGTTAATTGAAAATGTGAAAAATAACAGAAAATAATAATAATATTGTTTTATAGCACCTTTTCAGTGCTCAAGGGTGCTTTACAGCACAAAGATACGACTAGAAATGGAAAACACCAATAAACAAAATGGCAAAAAATAGTACTAGAGAAAAACAGAATAAAGCACAATGAGATACAAGACACAACATACAAATGATAGAATTCAGAAAACAATGAGATGCAGGACACAATTTATGAATTATAACATGTACATGCACAGATATTATTGGCACAGCAGAGTGACTATACCAAGAGACACTGAGAAGGCCACAATCAGAAGACTGTAATGAGTGAGTCGGGGGTGCAGAGATAACAGGAAGCCAGAGTAACCCCTCCTGGTCTTCACTGTCCCACTCCGAGTGGCATGGGAGTCATCACTCCCATCCGGGTCACGGCACCAATTCACTAGTGCACCTCTTGAGGTCGTGGAGTGAAGTTTACCCACATAGCTCTCTACCAGCAGGCCATTGTTACACCAGGTTGTGCAAAAATTAAAAAGTGTACAGGAGAATTTTGTATTTAATACAATAAAAAACATCTCGGTTACATCTGTAACCCTCGTTCCCTGAAGGAGGGAACAGAGACGTTACATCATAACTGACGTATTTGGGGTCTCCCTTGGGAGGCCAATCACCTCTGAGTTAACTGGAAAGGGCCAATGAAAAAGACCTGACCGAGTGTTTATCCTGTTGTTTCTGTCTGCCTATTCTGTGTATGATTCTGCTTGTTTCCCTGATTTTTGATTACCTGGATTATCCCCTTTGTTTCGTTTGCCTGATCGGACATGTTTTTGCTTGGACCTATTGCCTGCCTGCTCACTATTGCCTTTTGGATTACCCCTTTGTTGATTAATTGGACTGCTACTTTGGTTTTGACCCTCTGCCTGTCTTCTCATACCCGTCTATTGCTACTGCCCTTAATAAACTCCCACACATAGATTCTAACTTGGCTTCAGCATCACTACAGTGAGACAAAAAGTAAGGTAACAAACAAAAGAAAAAAAAAAAAAAATGGCGGTATGTGGGTAAACCTCCCTCCTCAGCCTCAAGAGGCATGCTAGAGACTGGAGTCTTCAGCCTCCTTGTTAGTGCACCCGCCTCCCATGCCAGAGACCAGAGTTCAAGTCCTGTTCGAAGCGGGGCAGTTAGGTTTTGCCAGGTGGGTTTACATTAGCCAAACCTTGTACGTCACGTCACCAAAACAGCAAACTAAATGGGAGACAACACAGCCTGATAAAGGGAGCAGTAACTCACCCATCTGATCAGTCGAACGTTGCGAAAGCAGCCTTGGGTAGTCCGGTGGTGCATCTATAAAAGACAGAAATCAGGCACTTGGGAGCTACAGATATTATTCTTGCAATATGAATTGCTACAGATGCCCCTTCCTAAAGCACTGACCGAGATTAAGCTATTCTCAGCGCTAATGGCCTGCAGCTCACATGTTCAAAACTAAAACTAAACAAAAACTAAATTCAGGAAATGAATGCAGAGTTCCAGTATGAAATGATGAAACATTTCTGCCATCTCAAAACTAAACAAAAACTAAATTCTGTGACACAATAACAGTAATAATATTGTAAAATTATAGTGGGTTTGCTCCTCCGGCATTGACTCCCACTGAGGCTCTCGGCCAATCAGATTTGAGAATCAGAATGTGCTATAATAGAAGATGTTCTACTCCAGGGGTGGCCAGCGTTGGTCCTGGAGAGGGACAGCCCTGCAGAGTTTTGCTTCAACCCTAATCAAACACACCTGAACAAGATAGTCAAGGTCTGAAAGGTTACTAGGAAGCTACAAGAGGCAGGTGAGTTTTTATTAGGATTGGATCTGAACTCTGCAGGGCTGCGGCTCTCCAGGACCAGAGTTCACCACCCCTGTTCTACTCACCACTGATAGTCACATTGAATCTCCTGCATGTGGTCTGTTCGCTGTTGATGATATGTAGTTTATAAAGCCCAGCATTTTCAGTTCTGATGTTCCTGATGGACAGGCATCCAGTCTTTTCCAGATGCACATTGCCTCTTAAATTCTCATCAGTTTTGCTTGGCCATGAAGCATTTGTAGCAACAAGACTCTTTTCAGCCCCAAACATCCACAGCAACAGATCACCTTCCTGTATTTCAACAGTATTCTGGAGAAGGACGTGATCTCCCTTCTTCACTGACATGTCACTTGCTTCATGTCACAACAGCATATAAAAAAAGAATGCAGAATTTAGTTTACAGTTTCAAAATGCATTGATACATTTTTAAAGCTAGTCTGAAATGTGCAAAAACCTTCATTTTCATTTTGCATCAATTGATCTTAATGGGATCCTCATTGTCCTCTTAGGCTTTTAGAACCAACTGTATGTGACATTAAATGTCCTGTAAAATTATGCTGTTATCTCCAAAATACAAATATTCTGCCAACACTCTAAAACAAACAATTACAGATGGTTTAATTCAGTGGAAACTTGTGTTAATTTCAGCTCACTTATAGAACACACAGAACACTTATATAAAAGATATAGTGAGCTAATTTGTATGATTCCTTGTCACATCTTCTCTAGTAATATCATGATTTTTCCCCCTCGAAATAGTTTCACTTTATTCATGCAAATACAGGCCTTTATTCTCCTAGTTTTTAAAACTTTATTCTCATAACATTATGACTTCATTCTTGAAAGCAGAGTTAATAGAGTACAGAGTGAATGGTCCTGATGTCTGTGATGATGAGCTCTCCATTCTCAACACCAGATTACTTATGAATCTCTCATCAACTCCTGGCAGTTTAACTGGAATTGTGTCCTTTCCATTGATTGTAGCAACGGGATTGTCTGTAACTTAATAATACCACTGCATCTCATCATTTGTTTGTAGTTCAGTAAGATCAGTGAGTAGAGTTATAGAATCCCCCTCCATTGCTAACATTTTTGATTCTTTAACTGCCATAGCAGCACAGAGAAACAGAGAAGAGAAAAGTGTTATTTTTTGGTTTGGCATGCTCACAAATAACAAGCTTGTGATATGATTGACCATCTTAATACAGGGTATAAACAGAGCATTAGAGAACCTTTACTTAAAAACTGAGACATACTATAATCAGAGTTAATGCATTAGGAAATGAATGCAGATCTCTGCCATCTCAAATTTCATTCTCCTTTCTGCAAATGCAATGTGGTGCGAAGGATGCCAAACCTACTGCAGCACGTCAACACTTTTGCCGTTTACAGAGTTTTGGTGAAGGGTTAGATTATCAGTGAATATCTATTTCAGTTTCTTCACTGCACAATGTCATCATTTGACTTCAGAAAACTTGAAATGTACTGTAGTGAATGAGTTGTTTGTATGTTATAGTTATTAATAACACTTTCCCATTTTACAACGTAACTGATGAGGAGCAGTATCAACATTCTGCCAAACATCTCCTTTTGTGCTCCACATAATTTTTTTTTTTTTTTTTCATGTTTAGATGAGACAATAGCTGGAGTGGCTTGCTTAAATTCAATCTGTTCATCATATAAAGCAATCAAGTCTCTTTAGAATATTTGGACTAAAACTCTCAATTCTTATGGACAAGTAATCTCCATGAACTTAAAAGTGAACAAAGAGGTAGTTCCATGGGCTGTCGATAAAGTGACAGAAATCTTTCAGATTAATTTGTGTTTCGAAAAGATGAATGGAAAGTTTATAGTTCATATTATTTTTATTTTAGTGTTGAAAGTTGCATATCAGACCCTTTTACAATACCAAATATGGCATATTAATTATATAAAATATTATTTATTGAATAATAGTATTTAAATGAACAACAATAGCCAACTGCATATGAAATTTGTACAATAGGAAATAAACACAATTCAGTCAATTTAAATAATGATCTATTGAAGCTGCTGTATCGGCTGTAATACTTACCCTTTTTGTAGTATATCGATCTTGCGGCGATAGTAAATCACAACAGCAGCCAGACTTGCAGCCACCAGCAAAATAGCAACAACAGTTCCTGCGATAAGGCCTGGAGACAGCCCTGAACCTGGAACAGCTAAAGATGACAGTCAGTTAGTGAGTGAATGTGTTGTATTTTAATCTGATTCAATTATATAAAAAATTATTATGAGAATAATAATAATAATAGTAATAAGTCCAAGTGATATCATTATACTGCATATCATCAGTTACTCACCAGTGACAGAAAGAAGGAATCGCTGGGAACTCTCACGGCCTCTGATCTGTAGCTCATAAAATCCAGCATTTTCAGTTTTGGTCTTCTTGATGGTCAGAGATGCATTCTGATTCAGCTGCAGTCTGTCTTTGAATCTCTCATCAACGTCATTTAATGAGATCTCTTTAGTTTCCACATCGATTTTGGCTATGAGGATGCCTTTATCTCCGAACCTCCACACTATTAGATCATCTCTCTCTACTAAAACATTATTCTGTAGAGTGACAGACTCTCCCTCCATCACTGTTTCTGACTTCACTTCATCCGTCTCACCAGCCACACCTGGAAAAAAAAAAATCTTTAACAATTTTTCTGTATATATCCTCATGCTAGGTGGGGAAGTGTGCATTTCAATTAATTCTAATTTAATTTATACAGCCATCACTCTGATATTTTCAGCTTTTAATAATCGTAGAGAATTATTAATAATAAAGCTAATAAAAAGCAGGTTATGTGCTATGTCTTGATATTTCAGCTCGTATTACTACATAAGACCATAAGCATTAACACGTTGACAGATAACAGGCTTCCATGTCATATGACACAGAAAGAAACATCATATTACTGTCTCAGTTTGAGTTAACTGATTCACATATAATCATAAATATAAACATTATAAATTAAACAGAAACACCCAAAAAATGTAAACTCTTATTATGTTTTCTCCCTCATTCCCAACCCATAAGATTTTCACTCATCTTTAAAACACAAATGAGGATATTTTTAATGAAACCTGAGAAATGTCTGTCCCTCCAACCTTCGCATCTACCAAATTCAAGGTCCAGAATCGTAGTAAAGACATCATTAAAGTAATCCATGTGACTCCAGTAGTTTAACCCCAGTTTAATGGAAAAAAGCATAATTAACTATTTTACTGCAAAATATTATATCTCCGAAGCACCTTCATAAGAGCACCACCATCATATGTGTATTGTTGACACAAGATGTTGTTTCATGAATGATGCCTGCTGGAGAAATTAAAAAGTTTTTGAGGTTAAACCACTGGAGGATTACTTTAATGATGTGTTTCCTACCTTTATGGGCCTTTAAAATGGGCTGCCAATGGAGTAACAGAAGTCTATCAAATTTCATTAGAAAGTCTTTAATTTAAGTTCTGAAGATGTCTTATGGGTTTGGAGCGACATTAGGGTGAGTAATGACAGAATTTTCATTTTTGGGTGAACTATCCCTTTAAGTAGCCTGACGGATCGTACAAATGTTATGTAATAGACTACATTTTTTTTCATATCTGTTGTGGTGTCTGTGGTGGTTTATAATAAATAGGTTAATACAAGTAGGCTATTTAATTATTAACAAATACAGCGCTAAAGTAAACTGTCTGGATCATTGTTACATTGCAAAACTTGAGATACTCACCAAAGACAGTAATATTGAATATCTTTATTGTAGTCTTTTCTCTAGAGACGGCTAGTTTATATTGTCCCGAATGCCTGATTCTGGTGTTTCTGATGGTGAGAGATCCAGTTTTTTGGTCCACCTGCAATCTGCCTCTGAATCCCACATCATCGGTCACAAAAAATGAAGTCAAGCCTTCCTTTCTTGCTATTTGAGATACGACAGAGTCTTTTGGTCCAAACATCCACAGTATCGTATCATCGTTTTGTATTTCAGTAAGATCAGTGTGTAGAGTGACGGAGTCTCCCTCCATCACGGACTCCATCACCATCACGGTTTCATCCGCACTAGACACACCTAGAGCAAAAACGATTGTTTCTTTACAAAAACAGGTTAGACTCTACAACATGCTTTTTTCCCCTGATGTCAGGAATGGGGGTATAGTAAAATTGGTTAGAACATGTAGATTAACAAATTGCAGAAATAGCCTACTATGAATAACAACAATTGTATTCATTTTTTCACGGATAAACTGTGTAGATATCGTTTTATATGTGCCCAAGAATGTGAACGTTTTACGGCATTTAGTCATAATCGTTATTAGAAGCCCGTTAATTCCTCGGCGTTATTTTCCCATGTATTTATCCCAGAACTGCTGATCATACTGCGTTATCTAAAAATGAAACTGAAAGATATCCTTTAAACACAAAACCCCTTACTTACCCTTAATGAACAATAAGAATATAAATAACAATAACATGTTCTGCACGTTGTTGAAGACCTGTGTAGAATCTGAATAGATAAAGATGATCTTTATGGAGATAATGTTATCCGGTTCCGTAGAATCGTCGTTGTTCCTGCACCGCAGACAAACCGACTGACATTAACACACAAACGAAACCCCCTGGTCGTGTAAATGATTGTGCAGAAGCTGTGGAAAAGTGGGAGTGTGGGATGAGGGGAGAAAACAACCAATAAAACACAGACTACAACACACTCATACAGATAAAACTAAACTTCTTAGGTTGGATGTAAATTCCTATTTGATTATTATTTGAACAATGCTCTTGTGATTAACATTAAAAAAAACAGAGGAGATTGTATTTAGGTCTACATCTGATGTATTCACAAAGCCCGTAGTTATACATAGTGAAAACATCAGACAAGTAGAAAAGTATAAGTATTTAGGTGTAATAATAGACAATAAGGTATCATGGAAAGATCATATTGATAGTTTGTGTAATAAGACAAAGCAGAGAATTTTCTGCGTCGTCTTAGGTCTTTTGGAGCATCAAAACAGATTCTTGCACTATTCTTTATGTCTGTAATTATGAGTGTCTTACAGTATTGCAATTCTGTTTGGTACATGAGCTTGTCTGTTAGGCTAAAGACAAAGTTGAGAAACCAAATTAAAATCTGTTCAAAGATAGTAGGACAGCCTTTTGAAAAGTTACACGAACTTTCTTATCGTAAGAACCTCTTAAGGCTGGCTAAGAATATTGTTTCTAATCCTAGTCATGTACTGTATCATGAATTTGTGCTTTTACCATCTAATCGTCGATTTAAAGTCCCAATATTTAATCAAGTGAAATTAAAACATTCCTTTGTACATCAGGCTGTCCTAGAACTGAACAAGGTCCATATAAAATGAAAACACAGGGATTTTTCTTCTTTTTTTTTTCTTTCTTTTTTTTTTTTTTTTGTATTATGTTGTATTTGTTGTGTTTATGTTTGTGAATTGTGTTTGTAAAGAGTGTGCAACAAACTTGCATACTGTTATGCAAGAAAAATTTCAGACTTAAACTTTGACAATAAAGTATATCTATATCTATAAATTAATGTTCAAAGCAACAAAAACAAACAACAATGGAGACAGGGACCACCTTGATACATTTATAATAATAATAATAATAATAATAATATTAATAATAATAATATATTAAGATTTTACCAAACAAACAAAACAAATCAAATATTATGTTTTGATAAACTGTTATTTGAAGTAAATAGAGTAGAATTAAGACAAATTTGTCCTTGAGATAAATTTAGAGACAAGCATAACAGTTGCATGCTACTAACTTCTTAATGGAATTTAGCCTACTGATTTCGGGAATAAATTCATTATTGTTATGAGAAACTAGCCCAAAACTAGCCCAATTGCATTTCCAGGGAGGTCCCCATTAAAAATCGTGTTTGGCAGAGTAAAATGCACATTTTTTAACAGGGTTTCCCTTGTAAAATTTACATTCCAGGGGATAAATATCATGTTTTTTGGGTTAGCTTCAACCCGCAAAATACAACCTGTTGCAATAGTGTTAAAGTAGCCCAATTCCGTGGGAAAACCACAGCCTTGGCAACACTTCTTCCACAGAGGTGTGTCTATATGTAGGCACATAGCATGTGGCAAGCCATTTTAGCATTTTGGCTATGTGTCCACCAAAGCAATTTTAGCCAGCTGTGAGCGTTTGCTTGCGATGATTTGAAATATCTGCACTAATGTTGCTGATTTTACACGTTTGTTTTTGAATATAAAAATGATGATAAAATGTAAAGTTGTTCTGGCTCTTGTTTTAAATGATTTGCTTCGTTGTTGCGGTCGTCTCCGTTGCCACTGTACAAACAGGATGTGGTGGTTGGTCAGTGTTGTATTTGTCCTACCCCTCCTTTATTCTGACCTTACGGCTGAGTAAGGTAAAATTAAGGTAAAAAATATATGAAGAGTTCAGATGCAAAACCCCAAAAGCTATCTTGGTCAAAAATGAGATAATGATGCAGATAATGATGGTGTTAGTAGTTAATGTTGTCCAGCAGCCTATTGAGAACATAAAATTGTTTGTTAGCTAGGTTTTATGGCTAACTGTTAGCTGCCTTTCTAGTTTTAGAATTAGTTTGTTATAATTTTTAATAGAATTTAAGATTTACTGCATTTTTGTGTGTGTGTTTGTGTTTTAAAGGCAACTGCAATGAAGCATCAAGAAAGACATGACCATGCCAACCACCCTGAGACTGATAGTTGATGGTAAGAGAACAACTATGGTTTTGAGAAGTTTGTGTATTCTATGTGTGAGTTTCCTTTTAAAAGTGTGCCATTTATTCTTCTTGTTTTTCAGAGAAGACATTTCAGTCACTAACAAAGTGGATGGTGTGCAAAGGTGGTGGTCACGTTTTGAAGCAGCACCTGGGTTTTACAGATGGCTATGTATTTTTTGGCTGCATGTCTTTTTCTCCATTATGTTTCTGTTGCCTAAAGATTCTTTGTGAGGATAAATCCAGAGGATACAACATAATGCACTGCAAAACGTCCTAAGACAGGTGAAATGGTGAAGATGCACTGTTCCAGCAGTGGAAGACTGTTTTTTGAAGTGTTATACATGCAATATTTTAAATAAATAATTTGATATTGTGTAATTCTTGTGTCTGTTTAAACTGAATGGCAGTAGTATTTTATTTTATTAAAATAAAATAAAATGAATTCAATATAAATGAAATTTATATTAAAATTACAGTTTGCAGCTGTAAATTAAATACTGTTTACTACTTTAAATCTTAATTACAGTAACTTACTGGCAACAGTTAGTTACTGTAAAACCCTTTGAAATGTCTAACAGTGTGAAATAGCCGTCCTTGCAGTTGTTTTTTTAAAATAACTTTTTTTTTTTTTTTTCCTGGGCCAAATACCACAGCGACCAACCGCCATGTTATGCTTGTACAGCAGCAACAGATGACAGCATCAAACACACATACTATGCAATATAATCATTGAAAAAAAAAAGAGCCAGAGCAAATAGTTTACATTCAGAAAAAAATTATCTGGGAAGTATCTGGGATACTAGTAACACTGCCATATTCCATATCATATGGCTAACATTTTGTGTCAACTGGAAAATAAATAAATAAATACACTGGCATTTTCAGAAGAGCATGCTGAGGTTTATGCTGGCTAAGAAAACTTTGGTGGACACACAGTTTTTGGTTCCGTATAAACATCAAAGATGTACTAAAAACAGAAAAGGTTTTCGTTCCTTTTTATTTTTTTGGTCAGATGCACTGAAACACTAAATTTTTACCATTGTAGTTTACACAGATTAATGGTCTAATTTTCAAAAGCTTGCACTTTCAAACCCAATTTTCAGAAGTTTCAATTTTCAGGACACGTGTATATATACATATATATATATATATATATATATATATATATATATATATATATATATGAAGAGTTCAGATGCAAAACCAGCTAAAAGCCATCTCAGTCAAAAATGAGATGATACTGAGTGAATGCTCCTGACACATTGTATATGTCCATCAAATACTTTTACTTCAAACTCGCTAAATTCCAGCCTCAGCCCAATCAGTACCAGTACTTACAGAGAAATCTATACAAAGTAGCCAGAAAGAAATGCTAATTTTAATTTATTTATCTATCTATCTATCTATATATATATTTTTTTTTCTTTTTTTTTCTATTGCATTTAATGATAGGGACTTATTTTTATCACCCTAAGATTTCTATTTAAATGTTTCCAAAAAGCTAAATTTGTCACATTAGTTCATCTATAATCATTTAATCGTTTTGGTGTATTATAGTATATGTTATTATGTTTATTTAAAAAAGGATATTATGCCACCATAATCTCAAATTTTTCTACAACGCATGTTTCTACTCATTCTCTCTACTCATGTTTCGTCTGTTTGAAGGCTGTTTTTACTTTTCCTTTTGATTTTTGACAACAATCTTTAAAGAGCATGTTATTTCTAGTTAGGGTAAGAAATTCTATTTAGTGTTAACAATACGGCATGACATCCACTTCTGTCACTCATAAACGTTACTAGGCAAGCAGCAGCGGGAACGCCTACTAGCGACCAAACTGTCCAGGCAAAAGTCGGGACATCTTCAGATATTTATTAGTGGTTGAAAAACGGCCAGGGAATATGGTTAACGCTTTTGTTTTGTTCTATTTGTGCTTGTGTCGTATGCTTGGTAAGTTATGAATGTATTTTTATTACTTAACTTCTTGTATTTTTGTGAGCCCCTTAATTGTTTTACTGCTTACGAAAATTAACTATGTTTATAGTTTTATAGTTTTACCATTTGTATATTCACACAAATACCATATTTAAAATATGTTATTTCTTTTCTTTTCTTTTCCTTTTTTTTCCTAGTAAAACCATGGTTAATTTTCGTAAGGGTATTTTCTCAGACATATATTTACGAAGGTAGGCTATTTTTATTTACTAGTTTATGAGTGTGTTGAGTCATTTTTCTTAGGGAATTCAACTAGAAATATACAAAAAAATAAAGATTATTTTGTTGTAAAACACCTCGAAATAAACTGACATCGATGTTATAATATTAACATGTTATACTGTTAATATTAATTATGTTATAATATTAACATGTTACCAATATATTACTAATAGAGTACGTATCTGGGACGTACTAGGTAATATTACGACGTTAGGAGGACATACTGACGACGTTGTGAGTTGGTAATTTGATGGTAATATTATTACAGGCATGCGTCGGCGGAGTTACGTCGTCAATTGGTAAGTCATGAAATTACCAAAAATTAGTCCATGCTATCAGTATTATAACTTGTCAGCTGAATAAAATTAAATCAGCTGATCCAGAGAGTGAGTTGTTTCACTTCTGTTAGCATGTAAAAACGACTGAAGAAATATCACGTGACACTCAAAAATAATAATTGCACGTGTCAGTTAATGAGGAACAAATAATTTCAGAACCACCTAAAACAGCCTGACTGTCCTGTATGACTTCTGCAGTCTTGTAAATGCTTTCCAACAGCACATACCTTATAAATGATATTTATTGTACAAAGGGTTGTATTCTAGATTGGGGCCAAAGCCCAGGAGCCTTACACTATAGGCTGTGCTGTCCAGGAATTGATTTAATATGCTATGTGTGCCTCACAGCCTCAATTTGTGTCTATATTTTCTTAAAGATACTGATAAAACGTTTTGTTTCAATTATACTGAACATCCTTATTGTGTCATTTTATGTAGAAACATATTTATCGTTATGGCATTTGTAGTTATACAAAATATATTTATGTTCGTTTTCTAGATGTGGCCGATGCAGTGAAGAAAATATCAGTGATGAAGGGAGATTCTGTCACTCTAAACACTGATGTTACTGAAGTACAAAAATATTTGTTGATACAGTGGATGTTTGGAAGCACAAGAATAGCTGAATTTAACAGACTCACCCAAACAATCTCAATCTATGAAAGTGCTGACGGAAAATTCAGAGACAGACTGAAGCTGGATCAGACTGGATCTTTGACCATCGCAAACACCAGAACCACAGACTCTGGACTTTATCAACTCACAGCTGTCGGCGAAGAGACAAAATACAAAAGATTTAATGTTACAGTCTATGGTGAGTAGAACATTATGGCGTAATTAGCACTAACCTTCATTTGAATTATATATTTGTCACTGTAATATTTTTCAATGTATTTTACATCCGCAATTTATGATATTGCCTGCTTTAATTAAAATGAAATAAATTACTGTAAAAAGTGTGCGTGATGAGACTGACATCACAGTATTATCTGTCATTACCAGAATATCCACAGAATACTTCATCACCGGAAAGTTCATCAAGCTCAAATCGTGTGACGTCCAGCTTTGTGGTGAACAATTCAACTGTCAATCAAACTGAGGATAATAACAATACCGAATGCCATCAGCCAAGTTCAGGTATATCACTGATGAAATTAGCATTTATTTCTAAAGCAGAACTCTGTTAGATGTGCTTGGGTAAATCAAAACCCAACACAAATTCATTGCATTGGTGCAGTACATATTATTCGTATTTCTGCTGGTGATTGGAATACAAACGACTGTATAAACCACAAAAAAAAAAAAACACTTAAAACCACTTTATCCATATATCAGATGCTTTTGTCCAAAGCAAAATCACATTGCATTCAAGGTATACATATGAACAGCCAATGCATTCCCTGTGATTTATAGTTTATCGATATTGGGGATAGAGTGCATTTCCTTCCTTTTCTGTGTTTACAAGAATTGAGAACAGACTGCAGACAAGTAACAGAGAAGTGATTTGGGTGTCAGACAGCCATTTGGGGGGAGGGGGGCAGGTTATGAGTTTGGCTTAAAAAAAAAGACAAAAACCTGAATAATTAATTAAATAATAATAATAATAACAATAATAAAGTGACAAAATGTTATTTTATTAGTTTACCTGTATGGAATCATTTATTGCTATTGTGTAAACAATATGTAATTATGTAATTAAGAAAAAAGTAATTGTAGTCTGATTACAAGTATTTTAAAATGTAATTTAATCTAGTTACAAGTACTTATTTTTTTAAATCTAATTATATGCACAATTCTGATTCAGCGTTTTTTCTTTTTTCAGACAACATCCACTGCTGTGGTTCTACTGAAGCTGTGATCCGACTGGCTCTCTCTGCTCTGGTGAGCATGGCTACAGTTGCTGTGCTGGTTTATGACATCAGATCTACAAGAACAGAACAGAAGAGATTAAACATGACCATTTCAGAACAACAGTATGAATTGAGCAGAAGTTTGAGTTCCATATATGTCCAAATTTAAAGCAAAACACCTGTTGATGCTCTGCATCTTTTCTGTTCCTTTCACAGCTATTTATTAACAGACAATGTTTGCATTCATCAAACTTATTTTTTGACTCTGAACATAATTGCTCTAAACAAAATACTAATTAGCACAAATGATGGCATATTACATAAGCTCTCAATTTTTTTTGTATTCTTGAAATGAATCACAGAGGCAGTTCGTGCACATTTTTGGTGAATTTATATAATGAAGAGTTGTTTTTACAATAGCGTGGAACTTCTTTTTGTTATATTTGTTCTACTGCACATTTGTAACATCATAAAATGATACAGTTCAAATAGAAGCTATATGGATATGTAATTCACTGATTTCATGTGAAACACTTGCAGGTTGTGATTCGAAGTAAAACCTGCTGTGGTCTCAGTCGTTTACATCTTTACAGAAGATGTAAAATATATATAAGCTGAGGCAGGGCTGGCACCTGTGGGCATTGCTGTGGTCCCCTTCCCTCCCTCCCTCCCTGCTAAATGTGAACAGTTTTGAAAGCGAAAGTGAAAGCAAAGAGCAAGCGCACTCTCAAAAGCAATTACCGAGGTTATGTAATCCTTAAGACTTTTTGCTGTAACGCTCCTTTGCACTTCTAATCCTACCACACAGATTACTGCATAAACATTGCTCCGAACTGTTGACTGATCTACTTCCCATTGACATTTTACAGCTATTATTGCTCGCTCTACACAACTTCATTGGATCACTTGCACTAAACCTTGTTCCACTCCATCTTTTAAGCATACCAAAAACTGTCCTCCATATATTCTTTCAATACTGTGTCTGTTCGATCTGTTTTACCATCCCTATGTTATATTATGTGCATTAAAATCCTCAAACCATATCACCATACCTTCTTTTCTCTAAATTTTGTTTGGCTGAAATGCTACAGAAGAAGAGGCAGTATACCTTAAATATAAAATGTAATAATGTAGAATCAGAATTGCTATTTTTAAAAATATTTAATCATATATGTAATTTTGGTTTTAGATCACTGCCTCCATTCCTAGACAAGTAAGATCCAGCCCTGGATGGCAGATCCTATCAGAAAATATCAGTTTGTCCAGTATCAGAACAACTCGTCAGCAGAGTAGTCTAATACCCAAACCCTGTTAACAGGAGGTTTTGTCTATACCCAAAATACCAAAAACACTATTAACTTCTGTCTTCTGTCAGCCAAGAAGCTGACTGAGGAAAAAGCTAGTGAAAGTGAAGAGCAGAAGCAGGAGACAAAACAATGATGGTAAAAACGAGAAGAGTTTATTGAATAGTCTTAGTTGTGTATGTCTCAATGCTCAGACTTTGTCTGAAGAACTCAAAACAACAAGTATTGTTACACCAAACTTTCACAACAACATCCCATATTTCTTATTCATGAAGACAAACAGCCTTGAAACCACACAGTCACAAGACTAAACAACAACGAAGAAAAAAAAAAAAATATATATATATATATATATATATATATATATATATATATATATATATATATAAACAACAGTAATATAATATAAATGACTAATAAATCAGGCAAAACACGTGCAGTTTGCATTTAAGGATTGTCCACATAGAAAGGGATATTAAATGCATTTCTATCAGGAGTTATTATACAAACATTCATGCAATGAAAAATGATTTATAAAAAACAGACATTATTTTACATTATCTTATCTTTCTTGAAGTCAATACAGCACACTACAAAAGACATAAAACAGTAATAGTACATACATATATATATATACATATAATTTCCCCCCATATCATATGTGAAATGATTTGAATAAATACATTGATTGAAATAAAGGCAGACCTACATAAATCATTTTTATTTGTTCTTTACAGTTATTTGTTGGGGGGCTTGGGGGTCTATCCAGTTATTTATCAGATATATATCAGATTGTTTAATGGACAGTTTAACGGCTCAACAACACAGTGATGTGTTCAGAAATGTGAATCAGAAATGTGTTGTTGAGCTCAAATGCTGTCACAGAGATTGACATTGGTGGGTGTGACTTCTCACTCATTCACTCCACATACTCTTTGTTCAACAGCGGCATCTCTACAGTCACTGATTCATTTACTTCTTTTTCTGTGGAATCTGAATGAAAATACAGAGACAATAACAGAAACTGAAAAGAGAGAAAGGAACAATTTTGCATGTACATCAAAGTAGATAAGAGCTCCTAATTACTGACATTTACAGAAAGTCAAAGACAAAAATCACACTTAAAGGGGAAGTCTACTATCCAATATCCAAAACAACAATGTACAAATAATGTACTCACCCCCTTTTCATCCAAGATGTTCATGTCTTTCTGTCTTCAGTCGTAAAGAAATTTTTTGAGGAAAACATTTCAGGATTTTTCTTCATATAATGGACTTATATTTTGAACTTCCAAAATGTAGTTTAAATGCAGCTTCAAAAGGTTCTAAACGATCCCAGCCGAGAAAGAAGGGAATGTAGGCGGATCTACAGACCCAGTGTTTACAAAGTGAACGTGCAAAGACTAAGAAAGTGCAAGTAAGTCAAACACTGTTTACAAACAAAAAGGTACAATGCGTTGGACGATTCTGTAGATGTAGCAGAAAATAAGATGTAGTTTTTCGCCATACTCTACCTTTTTTAGCCGGAGTACACAGACGATGAACTTAAACGTGATTCATAGTAGTGATGGGAAGTTTGGATTATTTTACCAACTCGGACCTTTGAGTCTCATTTAGTAAAATGAACAAATCCTTTTTTTTTTTTTTGAGTCATTTCATTCATTTTAGCAAAATCAGTGTCACGTGACAGCCCCATAAGATGAACGAACGACTCGAAAAACCCCAAGACTCGAAACAGGTGAATTAATTCCAGTACAGAACCTAATAGGATGTTGTGCATACGCGACTGAACGAATCACTCCCAGAGATGACTCGTTCTTCGCGAGTCACATTAAAGATTCAAGAACGACCCGTGGACGTGCATCCGAGAGCCTGTGCTACACAAGCTGTTGTGCTTAAAAAATATACTAATTTTTATTTTTCGAAAAACATTACCAATCGTTTCGCTAGATAAGACCCTTCTTCCTTGCCTGGGATCGTTTAGAGCCTTTTGAAGCCGCATTTAAACTACATTTTGGAAGTTCAAAATTGGGGCACAATTGAAGTTCATTATATGAAGAAAAATCCTGAAATGTTTTCCTCAAAAACCATAATTTCTTTATGATTGAAGACAGAAAGACATGAACATCTTGGATGACTAGGGGGTGAGTAAATTATTGGTAAATTGTTGTTTTGGAAATGGACTTCTCTTTTAAGGCCTAGGCCGTAAGACTCAGTGAGTGCCAAAAAAAAAAAAAAAAAAAAACTTTTTACAGTATATTTTAGTCTAGTATTTACACAAAATAATAATAAAAAAAAATAAATAAAATATTGAGACTTATTTCCCTGTTGGCTTGAGAAGATATGGTAGATGGAGGGGAATATTTAGAAGGAAAGATTTTAGTCTGTTCCTTGCAAAAAGAATTTTGAGACTTAAGGACAATTTAATAATAATACTTCTTTGGTGTTTTGTCTTTGTATTGACTGACAAACTGAACATGAACAGAATTACTTTCATTATAATTCTATAGTGACATTTCATGGAACCTTTTTACCCAATAAAGAACCTTTTGTCAATGGAAAGGATCTATGGATGTTAGCTAATCTTCAGGGAACCATCAATGCCCATGAATTACCTTTATTTCTAAGAGTGTATTGTGTAAATAAATATACAGCTGTTAAAAAAAAAAAAATGTTGTTCTACTCACCAGTGACAGTCACCTTGAATCTTCTGAATATGGTCTGTTCGCTGTTGATGATCTGTAGTTTAAAATGGCCAGAATCTGCAGCTTCGATGTTTCTGATGAACAGAGATCCGGTCTTTTTGTCCAGCGTTACTCTGTCTTCAAATCTCTTACAAATAGTTGTTCCTGAATCAGCTTTAACAACAAGACGATTTTCAGCTCCAAACGTCCACAGTATCTCATCAGCCTTATGTATTTCACTATCCATCTTTAGAGTGACAGAACCTCCCCTCGCCACTGACACTTTCATCACTATATGTCAAAACACACAGAAACAGAAACACAGGAGAGAAAAAATGTACATTAGCTTTGATTATTTAGATAATATTTTAACCCAATTTGGAATATTCGTATATGATTTCATTTTGATTGGGTTTGGTTAATCTTATCTATGATGCTCTTATCCTGCCAAGAAAGATAGTATCTAAAGCTAAATAATAAAATAGAAGTAGATTATGGAATAGCTTATTTGACACAATGGACTTTCATTTGCAGTTTGGTTTATTATAACACAACAGCAAATGAGTGTCTTTATAGAAATGTTATAAAATCAGTTTTCTTAATAATGACTAATACAATTTTATATCAATTTTAAATGAACAGCAGTATATTTAATGTAAAAGAAAAGTGTTTTATTGGGATATATAAAATTTAAACAAACATTAAATGATCTATAATTATTACAGATTTCTATGTGTACAATTGATATAAAACTATAGGCCTACTATAAGTATACCATAGTTATGCAAAAGAACTGGATGAATGAATGCATTTATTCCATTCACATGGAAGAAAATTGATAGACAAAAAAAACACATTTATCAATTTTTGTTTTGCTAGCATGGTCTAGAGCTGATGTGTGCAAAGTTAGGTGAAGGTCTGACAAAGAGCCTGAAAGGGATTTGTAGTTATTTAAACAAATTAGAATGTAGGATGAAGTTTTTAGATAATGATAAAAAATTAATTCAATATTGTCCAGGCTTAAAGCAAGGATTCAGAAGAAACAAAAATTTTGATTCTGTCAGACATGGTTGCTTATTATGGTGTCAGTAATTATTTTTTTTTATGTACTTTGTCTTAAAATGAGATTCACACAGTGCAGTGTCATTGGTCTACTCACTTTTGACAGTAAGGATGAATCTTTTGTTGATTCTTCTGGTTTTGCTGCTGATTTTTAGTATATAGAGTCCAGAGTGAATAGTCATGATGTTACTGATTGTGAGTGATCCTGTCTTTTCATCCAGCATTAGTTTGCTTCTGAATCTTTCATCAAAACCATCACATTCCCTTTTGGTCTTTCCATCGAATTCAGCGATTAGATCATGGTTATCTTGATACCACCACTGTATCTTATCATCTGCCTGAAGGACAGTTTTAGGCTCCAGAGTAACAGATTCTCCGTCTGCCACTGACACTCTCTCTTCTTCAGCTGGTTCTGTACAGTGAAATGTGTTCATGAGATCAGGTTAAACTTTACAAAGAGATTATCAGTTTCACTGTGTGACAAAAGGTGCATTTGAAGAGTTCAGATGCAAAACCACTCTAAAAGCCACCTTGGTCAAAAATGAGATACTGGTACTTAGGTAGAAACCTAGGAGCCTGATAAAAAAATGCTTATTTTAAAGAAAAACATCAGATGGATTAAGAGGCTTGTGCATCTGAACTCTTCATTTATACAGTTTAACTGTTGTCCTTAAATGTGTGTATCAAATATGATAAAGTAGGCTTGAAATCTAAGCTGGACCGCAGGTAATTAATATGGGAAATCTGCCATTATTTGTATGGTAAATTATTGTATGCACTGTCACTTAAATTTGGCATATGAACATTTTCATGCAAGGATTTTGATTTAACAATAAAATTTACAAAAAAGTTTAGAACAAATAAAAAGCATGCAGATGCAAAAATCATATACTGCTTGTTTAACAAAGCTTATTGTATTCCACTTGCTGTATCAGCTGTAATACTCACCTACTTTTTTTTGTAGTTCAGAGATCTTGAGGCGATAGTAAATCACAACAGAACATACAACTGCAACCATAATCAGAGCAGCAACAACGATCCCTGCTGTAAGACCTGAAGACGGACCTGAATCTGGAACAGCTAAAGAAAGACTTGTGTGTGTAAACATACTTGGTAATAAAGCTCTTATTCTGATTCTGAGACAGTGAATATGATGATCTGAAAATATTGAAAATATATACAAATTAAGTACTTTGGTCACTACAGTGATATTTACCAGCAATTTCAGAGTGAATATTGTTTTTACACCATTTTTTTTGTTCATTGAGTGTATATGTGATGGAATCTAGGAAAACCCAATACATGGTGAAATTTGACCTTTTTTAGGTTTTGATACCATATGGGTTCAACCCCTTTCCAAAAATGTTTTTTTTATGTTGTCCATAGCTTAAACGAAACCAAAGTTATGTATATCTTAAGTTGGCTGATAGCGATGATTTTCAGAAATGGAATTTTGAGAAAAACGGCTTTAAAATAGAGACGGCTTTCACTTTCACTTTACAGGTTTAACGAGAGCTGTCTGTCAAGTTAGGAGCGCTATACTGCATCATTACACAAACAGACTAAGGTTGTTTATCATGTGCATAGTCTACTTTTGATCATCCGTTTTATGTTTAGATAACACGAATAATGCAGCCTACCTTGTAGTAAAAGCGAGCGCAGTGCAACTGTTCGTGCACTGTGCATAAAACAGACTGTCATCGGATTCCTCCTCTTTAGTAATTTCATCATCGGAATCTTCATCTCTGGATGTGAAATAGTCCGTTATAACATCATTTAGGGCACTGACATCACCAAGATTGAGCAGATTGAGACGAGTAAAACCGGTAAGTGAGCAGCTACAGTACCATCGCATGATATTAAATAAATAAACAAACAAATAAACAAATAAATAAAAACTTTGCGTGCCATAGTTTAGACAGGACTGGCGGAGAATGTGAATTGACACGTCTTTACTAAATATGTTACGTGGTTTATTTTGATAGGTTAACTGTTTTTGTGGAGTCAAGGGAAAGCATCTCAGCAGCGCGTTCTTACCCAGCTAACAATTTTTGATTCCCAGAACGTTCTGGGAACGTTAGGTTTTGGTTCCCAGAACGTTCCCAAGAATGTTCCCTGTAGATTTCCAGAACGTTTCCCTAACCTACAGGGAACGTTCTATTTACGTTAAGAAAACTTTCCTGGCTAACCAATAGGGAACGTTCTATTTATGTTCCTAGAAGGTTCCCTGAAAGTTCTCTAATGGTTCCCAGAACGTTCTCCTAACCTCTTCACTCCGATACCGCTGCCGTATGTCAGCACTCCCGCGTCCCGTAGTAAGCAGCATGGAAGACGGACGGACGTGGACCTCAATAATCACTACTACAAACCATGTCTTGTTTTAAACTATTGTTTAATCCTTACAGATATTTAGAGCACATTTAGCCATCATAAAATTACATTAAATTATCCTTTAATATCTTAGATTTGTTTTATTCGTTAATATAAAAGATTAAAAGTACCATAACCCAGATTTTGTTTATTAAAGCACCAAATAACACTGACTTCAACAAAATATTGGATTTTAAAAATGTGAATTTTATTTTTACAGACATTGAAAACGAATAACATTTATTTTACTTTACTTAGAGTAATATTACATTCGTTTCTTACGACTGAATTAACGACGTGCTTCTCTCTTTTGGTCAGTACACAAAAACTTCTCCGTTAACATCATGTTCTCTTCAGTTAGACGTGTCAAATTTCCCTGAAATCACAATATTTACTCTCGTATATATATTAATTATAAGTAATTATTCATTAAAGCGATCAATCAACGAATGTTAGTCAGTCAGTAAAACGCGAGTGCGCGGCTTTCTGTGGAAGGCAGGATTGAGCGCGTGCTGGAGAAGCGCGTGCAGATCAGAGGCGCGCAGAAAAGAAATATACAAACAAACCCAGTGTTAATGATATGATTTTCTGACTACGCTTAACCTTGGCTTAATTGGAATTATATTATAATTATAATGCGATTTAACCACTTTGATGTCTACCCTTTATTAAACGCTTATTTCAGACATGAAATTTGCAAAAAAATAGTTTGTTTATGATGAAAAACAGGGAGCGTTCTGGGAAGGTTGTTTTTAGGTTATAAAATTAAACCAAAAAATAACCTGCAGGGAACGTTCTCTCCTATTTTTCGAATTTCCTGAAAATGTCCCAGCGTGACATCCGATGGGTTTTCCCAGATCACATCACATATCATTTATTTCATCTTAGCTTTATTTCAACTACCAAAATAACTTTTAATAATTTTAGGCTTATTTATCAATAACTACATTGAAACTTTTGTGCGATTTAAACTATATAGTCATTTCTTCTTTAAAAACATCATCATATATCATCATATTACTCAGCCCTGTCAATTGTTAAGAAAAGGACTGTTGTATCTGTAACCATATTAGTTTAGTTTAATCCGTTACTCTAAGTTACTTCAAGAACACCACGTGTTCCTAATTAGTCCAAGTATCTAAGCGCTGACCTAACTAAAGTCTGTCAATACTTTGAAAGACTTGCACTCACCACTGACAGAAAGAAGGAATCGCTGTGAGCTCTCGCTGCCTCTGATCTGTACTTCATAAAGTCCAGAGTCTGTGGTTCTGGTGTTCTTGATAGTCAGAGATCCAGTTTCATCGAGCTTCAGTCTGTCTCTGAATCTCTCATCAGCATTGTTTAATGAAGTCTCGTTAGTTTCTACATCGCTTTTAGCCAGGAGAATGCCTTTATCTCCAAACCTCCACACGATCAGATCGTGAAAAATCAAACTGTAGAATGACAGAATCTCCCTCCATCACTAATACAGACTTCACTCCATCCGTCTCACCAACCATGTCTGGAAACAAAACCAATTCAGAGCTGGAATATTTTAACACTGCTTTTACAGTATGCAATATTGTGGGATACCAACCAGTGACATTAACATTACATATCTTGGTTGTAGTCCTTTCTCTAGAGATGGTGAGTTTATATTTTCCATAGTGTTTGATTCTGGTCTTTCTGATGGTAAGAGATCCAGTCTTTTGATCCACTTGCAATCTGCCTCTGAATCTCTCATCATCAGTGACAAAAAATGAAGTCAGGTCATGCTTTCTCGTTATCTGAGATATGATAGAGTCTTTAGGTCCAAACAGCCACAGTATCGTATCATCGTTCTGTATTTCAGTAAGATTTGTGTCCAGAGTAACATAATCTCCCTCCATCACTGACACTGTCTCATCTGTATGTGCATTAAACACACCTGCAAAACAAACACAAATGAACAATTATAGATATATCTTAATCTGACAGTATACTAACCTCCATTCCAAACGAAAACACTGTCAGATACAGATACGGCATTACTGTTCCGTTTATAAATTAAAAAAAATGCGAATATTAAAACATAAAAGTTCATGATAATTACAGTACCCAAGACTTCTGCAATGTGGCAGACAAAATGGTTACCTCATATTATTAGCTAAACATCACTGTAACCTTTTGACACTGACTGAAATGTGTTTATTACCAGCACAGATGTAAACAGTGTATGTTAGGCTAAATTTGGAAATCTCTTGTTTCACTTACCATATTTACTGATTTACTGAGACAAAGACTGTTAACTTAAAGAGTAATGTTGCTTAGAAAACCTTATAGCCTATGGAAGCTTGTTTCAGCAATTAATAAAAAAATAAGAAAGGAATTTGCATCACACAATTCTGACTTTTTTTCTCACAATTGTGGGTTTACATCTCATCCTAACTTCTTGTCTCACAGCTGAATGATACAAACTTGCCATTCAGACTTTTTTTCTCAAAATTACATTATGTAAACTCACAATTGTGAGTAGCAAATGAAATTCTGATTAAATAAACAAATAAATAAATATCAATTGGTGCCACCCTAAACACCCCTTCACTGCTATTATTGCCAGAAGTGTGCATCATCAAAAACACGGTCTTAATACCACATTCCACATTTTCTTTAAAGTTATATAAGAAATATATAAGAATATGCACAAGATGCCCTCTCAGAAAGAATTTATGCCCCCTCAGTTTTCTTAACGAACTTATTTAAACCGTTAACGGATAATTAATTGCAGGAGCATGGGCGCACCGTCTGCAGAGCGCATAAGTTTTGTTCGATTTGTCCCTCCTGACTCCTGTCCCACCCAGCAATAAACACACAAATTTGAAGAAAAACATTGTTCTTTTATTTGATTCTTTAGGAGAGGAAGCAAAAACTTCTAGATGGGACCAGGCCAAAACAACAAACAAAAGGGAGGCTAACTGTTGGGAGGATCAAACTGACTTGCCTGAATAAAAGAAAAACAAATAAACAACATAACTTTTACCTCACTCCACATCTATTCAAAAACAGGAGAAACATGATTAGCAAAAGAAAATGGCGTCCACCTTTCTACAGCCTCAGCAGTTAATTGCAGGTAGCAACAAAAGATTTCTAAACCGTAGAGTTCAACAGAGTCAAATTATACAAAGATCAAATTGGGTAACGTAACAAAAAGAAGCACTTAGTAACACAAATTCAAAGATTTACGCTCACAACAGTTTACAAACACATTGACTCAACAACCACATGCTGGGGCAGGAGGGAAGACCCTCTCAGCTTCCTGGCTTTCCACCTCAGCGGAGAGGGAGAGAGAACAACCAGAGAGGGAGCACAAAACAACGCAAAACAAAAAGAAAGCAAAGTACAATCATATTGCACAGCATAAATAAATAATGGCCACGTACATCATAGATGTAAACAGGAAACTGAATATAAGAAATACCTTCTGGGGCGTAACATGTACTGTCATGCTTATCAAAAAAAAAAAAAAACACTTTCTCATTCTGCGCTCGATTACAGATTACATTAAACCACAAGCCCCAACTCCCACCTCACTAGAAATTTAAATGTACCCAGTTATATTGCGCAACACTGTAAAACGCCTAAAAGGAATTACGGTGCAACATGGGCATATCTTAATTTAATGCCCCATTGACACTTTCTATTCATTTTCAAATGTTTACCAACTAATGTAATAGATTTAATTTGTTTGTGCAGGTGCATTTTTGTCCAATTTAGTGGCATTCTCCCCCAAGTCTCCGTGGCCAACACACACTCTGCCTATATGGTTTTGGGATGGAATGTATTTGTCGCACAGCGGATGTCTAAAACGAAACCAAAAATTATTTAATCTAACAAAAAAATAAATCCACTTACCGTCCAAAAGCAACAAAAAAAGAGACATCAGTAACATCCTCTCTGTTTATGTAGAGCTGTGAAGATGTATAGGGAGAGCGGGGACGAAATTAACGCGAGACAAAAGTAACAAAGTGATTCCTAACTTTGAGTACTACCTTTGTTTATCAGCACATTCAGCACGCAACCCTTGATGGAGATGTGAAATCACGTGATTTCGTCATTGTTTCCTGTGATTACAAGAATCACCTTTTAACTTCAAATTCAAGAACCTTTGAAGTTGTGGGGACATATTTCAAGTGAGAGCAAGGTTGCATCGTGTTACCTTATAAGATATGAGGAGCTCTTTTCCAAAACGCTATAAATCCATTTCCATTAATTTGAGTAAAAATGTGTTTTCTTTACCAAGAAAGTGGCAAGATGAAAACCACTATTTTCTATTTTAAACTTTCACATAGCATCTTTAGGTTATAATAACATAAAAAAAAATTCAAATCGAGATATTTTATAAAAACTGATTATTTTTTCCCAAAATGCAATAAATCCATTAGGGGTCTAAGCTTACTTTTCTTTTTAGAGAAAGTATAAGTGATGGATAGAGATGGCATAAGTGCAATCAAATTCATAAACTATTGTTGAGATTAATGTTTTAAATATACAATTTTGAACATAGAAATATTAAATGATTTTAATAACTAAAAAGAAGATAAAAATTAAATACTGCCAGCAGGTGGCGGTAAGTCACTGATTTAATTTCTGATCATTCATTTGATTCGTTCGAACGGGTGATTCATTCAGGAATAAAGCAAGTGACTCTTTTTATGAATGGGTAATTGAATTATTGACTTACTAGAAAATACACGTTCATTCGTAAACAAAACACCACTGTGTTTGAATGGAGATGCGCAGGGGCTCAGTTGTGACTTTGTTTCAAACTATTTTTGAAGATGAAATAGAGCAAAATCAGGCAATAGTGTTATAGTCAGACGACCAGATACAATACTGATTTTGGCAGGAACTCAATTTTGTAAAAAAAAAAATGGCGTTTATCGCGTTTTGGAAAAGAGCTCTTCATATATTGTTACAGTTTTCATGTGTCAAACACAACTACTTTTTGCATTTATTTTTGGCCATGACAGAGATATGATTCTATTTGTCGTATTTCTGATTTGCATAAAACCGAAAAATATGGTACATCCTGTATTCTAAAATGATCTGATATTAACTTTTGCATGGATTTTATTGACGTTAAGTTGCATGCTTATCTAACGTAAATCAAGCAATCCAGGATGCATATGAAACCCATACCTACACTACGCCACCGGGGTTTAACACCCACGGAAATAGTTTAAACACAGCAACACAAGTTCCTTGTTGATAAAAGGGGAACAGAGACATGACCTTAAAGTTCAACAGTTTTGTTGACAATATAAAAGATCTCCATACACTGTAAAAAATGCCGGTGAATTTAACAGTAAAAAACTGTAAAAATGCTACAGTAAAAATTCCCAGAATTCCATGTGTTACATTTTTTTTTTTATTTGATGTTTTTTTTGTTGAAATAACTCTTTCTTCTTAGTTTTTACTTAGTTTTGTACAATAGGGTTGTATGTTACATCTAATGTTGTTAAATTAATGTTTATTGCATTATTTCAGTTTCATGTGTGTTACCATGATGGTGTTTAGTGATTGTGTGAATGACACTGTGCATCTTCTATGTATGTTAATATTTAAAAGCTGTTTGCGATGAGCTTTCGTTCATCATGCCACTTTCTCATCACCACCTGCTTTTGGTGGTTATTAGTGTATTACAAAGGTACAAAACAGATTTCAGTACTTCAATAAGTTGGTAAATTAACATTATATCAGTTAATGAAATTACAGTATTTACCTGTAAATAATTTAAGTGAAAACCGTAAAATGTTAAACGTTGCTACCATAACTTTTACAGTAAAACTCTGGTAACCACAGCTGTCGGTTTTTTACCGTACATTTTACGGATTTTTTTTTACAGTGTATGAATAAGATCAACTTTATTGTATATTTATAGTTTTCTTTAAAAAGAAATCACAACTTTACAAGATCCAAATTGAGCTATTAAAATCATGGCCCATCATTCTGTAAATATCAGGTTTACCAGGCCTGCAGGAAGAGAAATAGAGGAAAGCCACAGGGCCACGGACCACGGACCCCAGCCTAGAAACACACACCACACGTGCACAAATATACAAATCATCAACAATGAAAAAGGTGTAGTGAATAATGCAAATAATTCTACACTTTCAACTCAATACTCATGCAGTGCAGGAAATCTCACACCATCATGCAGTGAGAGGGAGAAGACCCATGACCCCAGAGGAAATCACTTCCATGCAGGCTGGTTCCTATAACACAACAAAATGGGTTAAAAATACCAACAAATCCCAGAGGTTGGCATCAAAATAAACTAAATTAATTACAAAACCAAACAAAAATTACAGAAATACAAAAGTCAAAACATCACAATAAACTTAAATCAAAACAAATCATAAACAAAACAGCAGGGCCTAGACATCATAAGTCCGTATGATAGAGCTTCACAAGAAAAGATCTGCCAAATAAAAACAGTTGTAAATACAAACACATTTAGCAGTCTGAATTAATATAAACATTACCAATAAAACACTTGCCGCGAAGCAAATACAACGCGATATCTTAATCACTAAAATACACATGACAATCCCCATCAATATTATCACTATGACAACTACAAATCCACTACACACATACCTTTACCGTAATCCAGAAGTGGAATGTAACTTTGATAGAAGGTAACAGAACCGTTGCATAACAGCTCATTGCTCTAGGCTATACACAGAGTCCACAACTCCGAAACTAACTGCATTAACGGCTCACATACTCATACAGAGGATAACCTTCCTGCGATTAACAAAATAAACAATATAAGACAAAACATATTTACCTGAGCTTTACAGCATCAGAGCAAAGACCACATTCATACCTCATCACAGCTTTCCACCGTCACAACACCAGAAAGAGACAATGAGAATCACGACATCAATAGGTTACGCAACCTACTACCCCCTTCCCCAAAACACCATCATTATTATGTACTCGGTCACACATAGGCCATGAACGTTGGTAAAATAACACTTTAGCGGACCGGAGAGAATAATATGGACTTTTTTCCAGAAAACCAGGGCCTTGGAATTTTTTTAAAGACAGACAGATCTGATTCAGCCAGATGTTTATGAGAGGGCGTTTCTAGACATAGGCCTATTTGTCAGGAACATCAGTCCCGGGGCTGCTGCTACGTCGCATTTACCTTAGTCATATTTAGGTTTTAGCCATACCTTAGCTTCTACACCTCCACCCATTAATTTGCAGTGTTTCCAAATGTTTTTTATGCACATTTTGAATTTATGCATAAAAACAACTGGATAGAAACATGAATAGGCCTGCTATTACATTATGTTGAGTATTTATATTATGCTAATTTAATTTAATTTTAGATTGTTCATTCTGTTAAAAAAATGTTTTATAAAAATAAATTGAATAAATATTTTAAACAATTTAAATTTGTACAGTTGGGTTTTGAAACTTTTGATGAAACTTTTTTTTTTTTTTTCCAAAGATAAAGGACAATATATGTTTGCACTTACATATTAACAAGTTCGTATTTAATAAAAACAAGAGTAAGACACACACACACACAAAAAAAAAATCTAGTTTGTTGTGTTGCTTTTGACCCACGCGTGTTACTTTCGTCCCAACCGACTGTGTTAAATTAAATGATGTCTTTCTGAAAAATGATACTTTCGTCCCCGCCCTCCCCTAGCTAATACAGATCACTCAATACTCATTTTTTAGGCTAGATATATTTGTTCCTCTAATCTCCACTGTGCTCGTCTTTCATGAGCACACCGAAGCGGCTAAAAGTGAGAATATCTCACAAAAACACAGTAAACTTTAACAGGGAGACGTTACAACAACTGAAAACCGCGTCTTTTCTCAAATATGTGACACTCAAGAAGGATTTAGTCCATTTATCCGTGAAAGATAAAGTGACGAACAGAGCACTCGATTGCTGCAAACAGACCCATCGGCATCCGAGTACACGTGCCTGCATGCACGTGTAACAATAGCCCCGCCCCTGGTAGACGCTGGTAAAAGTGGTAGGCTATTGTAGTGAGTATAGCGTCAAGTCTTAATTTATCTCTAACTATGTTCTTTATTGTTTACATTTACAAAATTACATATGTCTGAGGCACAATGTATGAGAAACAGCATTTAATTATGTGTTCTATTATCTAATTGTATTATGAATGGTTTAACTGTGCTTGGTTTTTGATTTATTAGACCTACTCTCAACTCTTAAAAAAATATCCTGCCTCTGTAGTGTTTGCCTATACCTGCATTTAATTAAAGTCTACTATATAAGTCAATGGTGCCAGAAAACTGATTAATTACAAACATTCTTCAAAATATCAAGGTCATGACATCAGTATGTCACATCCCATTACCAGGCAACAAGCAGTGGGAGCGCCTACTAGCGGCCCAATCAACATG
>VONZ01001832.1:0-92215 GCA_012976165.1 Labeo catla | reverse complement strand
TGAGAGTGCATGTGTCTGAGTGCGCATGCGCGGCTGAGAGTGCATGTGTCTGAGTGCGCATGCGCGGCTGAGAGTGCATGTGTCTGAGTGCGCATGCGCCGCTGAGAGTGCATGTGTCTGAGTGCGCATGCGCCGCTGAGAGTGCATGTGTCTGAGTGCGCATGCGCCGCTGAGAGTGCATGTGTCTGAGTGCGCATGCGCGGCTGAGAGTGCATGTGTCTGAGTGCGCATGCGCCGCTGAGAGTGCATGTGTCTGAGTGCGCATGCGCGGCTGAGAGTGCATGTGTCTGAGTGCGCATGCGCGGCTGAGAGTGCATGTGTCTGAGTGCGCATGCGCCGCTGAGAGTGCATGTGTCTGAGTGCGCATGCGCCGCTGAGAGTGCATGTCTGCAGCCAGACTCTTTTGAAAAAAACAGCTCCTAACCGCACACCAACAGCCCAAACCTTAAACTTGAGCCATAGGGCAAATCCACTGTCAAGACCTGCCCTTGACAGGCAGCGCAAGTTGGGTGTTTCTTGAGAACCACTTTAGTGAACTGTATGGAACCACTCAAATAATTCTGTTCTAAAAAAAGAGTATGTGTAATAGTGCTGCATGAAAACACTAATTTCCGGGATAAATCGGACAATGGAAATTTCAGTGAAACTTAAGGTGTACGACCCCTGTACGAAAATTTCCCAGGCAATGTGTGCCGAGTCCGTACACGTCCATACACTCGCGATGCACTGAGATTTTCGGATACAGGATATTTCTGATTGCACACACTAGACGTGTTCAGAGATTTCCAGTATAACAGCCATATTTGTATAACCACAGTTTTACAACCAAAACACTTGTTTTTAACTATAATAACCATGTTTTTTTGAAACATGGTTAACTGTCATAAGGAGCGAGCACTGTTTTTTGGCGTGTTTATCGATTAAAAATGAATCGACCAGTGATCTGTAGGCAAGTTTAAATGAATCCGAATTGAATGAATCTAAATGAGTCTTTTGATTAACAGAATCACACGATTTGAGTGAGATTAATAAAAATCCACACATTCGCAGGTAGTGTTGTATGGTTTGTTATAGTTTGGTGATTGAGGTAATGAACACAGCTATACCACGCACGGACATTTCAGGCCTCGCATTTGGAGCTGAATCACCCGAGAGTCTCAATTTTTTACACCCGTGAATCGAATCTTTTTGGAATCGACTCTGAGCATCACTGTTCATACCCCTCCCCCACTGTCTCACTGCAGCAGTGTTTGCGCGCGCGCTGACGGAGTCCGGTATTTTATGAGAGATTTACCTCAGACGAAGGTAAGTGCGAATATATAAAACCATTTTAAATAACATGTTTATAAGTACATAACATTAAAAGTTGTTCGATGTTGTAATATTTTGAAACTGTATTTCTAGCATGACGTTGTTAAGAGTCGTTCATTCCCGCTTCAGCTGCTCCGTTGCTGTCCGCGCAGATTTTCAGAGAGATTTACCACAGACGAAGGTTAGTATGCATACATAAAACCATTTAAATAACGTCATGTTTATCAGATATAACATGCTATATCATTTCTTTCGAACTGTATTTCTAGCCCGGTGCTGTTTCGAGCCGTTTGTTCCCGCTTCAGCGGCCTTCAGTCAGAGAGGTGACAGCCTTCGAGTGTTTTCAGAGAGATTTATGTCAGAAGAAAGTAAGAGAGTGTTTACGGAAACGTTTTAAATGGTCTATTTACCAAAACATAGTATTACGTGTTTTAATGTATATTTTTGAGTGGGTTCATGCTGTAAAATTAGCTAATTTAATTTAATCTAGCTGTCCTGGTAAAATGCTAATGTTAACTGGTACTTAGCAACTGCTACATAAATTTTAAAAAGTTTTTTTTTTTTCTTTTTTAAAGCTATTATCTATTTAGCTATTTAATAGTTAGCTATTAGTAAAATGCATGTGTGTATTAATTAATGTTTATTTAGAGAGCGTGCTTTAGTTGTTAACATATATTTCCCATTGACAAATCTTAACTGTTTTCAGAGGCTCCAAACACTGCAGCTGACTTTGGATTTAGCCGAGACAGCCTCTGAGGAGAAATGGTGTGTATTAGCAACATAATTTTTTAATGTATCATAATTTGAAAAATTATTTTCATAATTAAAAAATTACATTGTAAATTTCACTTTTTTGATTCATGCCTATGTTCTAGTTTAAGTGTTGAAATCTACCATGTATTTTGTTTTATTATGATGTGATTTAATGTTTATATAATGTATTTATATGTTTTAAGTCAGACAGTCAGTGCTGCCATTCTTCTGGAAAACTGCTGCTCCTCAAAGAACAGTCATCAATCAGGTAATTTGCACACAGAAATATTTTTGGAATACCATTCATTTACCCAGGTTATCTTGTTATCTAGTTACTAAATCTGCAAGATAGCACTTTGACTAACTTTTAATTTTTTCATATTCTTAATGAAGTTTATTTTAACAAAGTTTAAGAGATACATTTTCAGATCATCCAACCAATTAACATCAGAGTAAGTCTATATATTGCCACTTTTCTCACCTCCATTCCTAGAGGACAGCAAGCCAAATATTCTTATTCTTACGCCTTCCTATGTACATCTTCAGTTCACTCAGTTTTGTTGTGGCTACGTCATATTAACTCGTGGGAATGTTTTGCAGAATGTAGACAGCATTCGAAAGGAGTTTATCATGAATAAATGTTACATAAAGCACATAAAATAAAATAGGCCTACAAGAAAACATTTCTATCTATCCCACAGTCTTGTAAGTCCATAAACTGATTTTATACATTTAATAATAATAACATATAATTAAATAAGAAGACTCAATCAGTTAATGGATTTTCAAGACTGTGGTTTTATCCATCTCTGATAATCCCAGGTTGCTATGATCACGCAGGTTTGTTTACATATACGAGAAATCGATGTTGTTTCCTCAACACAGGATCTCGAGGCCACAACAAAACTAAGTTAACCGAACATGAGACTCGAGAATTGCTGTACAATTCAGCTAATAAAATAGCTGAATGTTATCATTGTATTTTTATTATCATGTTATGTTTAATCTATCCATTTTATGCTTACGCAATTAAAACTGTACAATGTATTTAGAAAAAAATGTGTTTTTTATTTTAATTTTTTCACAGGATCCTCTGTTCCCAGTCCCAACCATTCATCTGAAGGACTGTGAAAATATGACAGAACCACCAGTGACAACAACATAAATAGAAAGGACATGGCAGAGGAAGATAGGGGTATTGATATTTCACTGAACTTAGTCTGCTGTACTCACTGTTTCACACATACGGTTGTGGTCAAAAGTTTACATCACATTGCAGAATAAGCATAATGTTATTAAACAAAATAAGTTATTATTATTATTATTATTATTATTATTATTATTTAGGGCTTGATTTAAAAAAAGGAATAGTGTTTCATGTTTGTTTTGTGATGGTGTTTCATGAGTCCTTTGTTTGTCCTGAGCAGTTCAACTGCCCACTTTTCTTCAGAAAAATCCTCAAGATCCTGCACATTCTCAGGTGTTCCAGCATCTTTTCATTTGAACCCTTTTCAGCAGTGACTGTATGATTTCGGATCTTCTTTTCACACTGAGGACAATTGAGGGACTCATACATAACTATTACAAAAGGTAAACACATTTACTGATGCTCAAGAAAGCAACACAATGCATTAAAGGAACACTTAGCTTTTTTTTTGCTAATAGCTTAGCATAGATCATTGAATCAGATTAGACCTGTAGCATCTTGCTTGATCTAATGGTCTAATCTGATTCAATGATCTATGCTAAGCTTTTAGCAAAAAAAAGTTAAGTGTTTCCGTATTTTATTTAGCTTCTGAAGGGCAGTTCCAGAAGAACAAATATAATTTACTCATCATCATCCTGTTCAAAAGCTCTTAATGTGTTGTTTCGTTCTGGAGCATCAGTGAATGTTTTCACCTTTTATAATAGTTGTGTATGAGTCCTTCAGTTTTCCTCAGAGTGAAACAATGGATCTCAAAATCATAAATCATTGTTGGATGGGACAAATATGCAGAAGATGCTGGAAAACCAAAGAATTTGCTTGACTTGGAGAATTTTTCTGAAGAACAGCAAGCAAAACACTGTAAGCATAAGAAGATTGTAGAACCTGCAGCCATCACGGGACTCATGAAAATCAAGTGTATGTAAACTTTTGAACTTTTTTTATAAATTATATATTTTCATTATTATAAATTCAGTTTAATTTTTCATTAATTCAGTATATGGAATTATCTTTTATATCTGTAAAAACTGTTTATTCAGTACAGTACTAAAAAATAGCATGCAATGTTCGTGATCTCTCTTTGGTTAAAATGATTGCATGTTCTGCTAGGGGTGTGTCAATTTATGAGCATAACAGTATCATCTGTAGCTTCTGAAGGGCAGAATTAAATGGAAAAAAAAAATGGAATGGTCCTGGTGGTGTCGAGTATGTGTGTGTGACTGTCTGAGATGGAGCGGCAATCACTGCCCTGACTTTGCAGTGTCCATTGCAAGTGTATTCATTATTGTGTTTGTTTCTGATAAGTATATATATTTTTTATTTTTTTTAATATTTTGTTTAATCAGTTTAATGATTTACTTGAACTGTTATATGTCTGTTTGCAAAATATTTTTCTCAATCTAAATGATTAGTTAAATGTAGCAGTCCTGTTGCATTTGTTGAATAATATTTGCAGTCCTGTTAAATGTTTGCAGTCCTGCATTTGCTGAAAAAATAAAATAAGAGTTTTGTTGATACTTTACTGTGTTTGTGGCTTTCTTTACAGCGTTTATAAGTGCATATGACGCATTTTTGTTAAGAAAGCCAGTAGAATTTAAAATATATTAAGTGCACGGTAACCTACAGACGTTTACTGAGATGTATGATCGTCAGTTTACGGAGATTTAACTGCTTGTACCCTGGATTTTGCGGGGGATTTACTTCTCGTGCACAGGACGACACAGGAATTTACCGGTGAGTGCGTCACCATTTCCGTCTGTGTCTGGGGGTTTATCGCGTTAGTGAGCGGACTGGAAAACTGCCGCGCACAAAAAAGTCCGTTTCTGTCCGTGTCAAGGAATCAGAAACGCCAGTGCACATACACGGAAACTGCCGGAAACAAGCCGTTTACGGGTTTGTGCGCTGACGTGAACAGTCCGGAAACGCGCATTTTCATGCAGTGGTGGTTATGTTAAAAACTCAATTTGTGAATTTCGTTTTAAGGCCTAAGTGCTTGTATCTTTTGCAAAACTCTGGAATACAGGTGGGCAGAAAGTCAGACAGGTGGGAGGAGAGATTAGAACTGGCAGAATGTGGCTGGTTGCATAAACTGCAGAGCATTTTAAACTTAGTTGCATTAAAATGTTTTATTTGAATCAGAACGAAGATGGATTACCCCTTGGCTAACTGCTAGTTGGCAAGACTAGTTCTTCAGACATAGTCTTAACATAGTGGCTGTGCTTATGCAACTTAAACCATTATCAGGCAATGAAAACTTTATATCATTAATCAGAAAAAGATGCCATGAATATATCGCCTTACGCTGTGTTGCAATCATAATGGAACCACTTCAGCATTCCTGCATGTTTTAAGAGCACAGGGTAATTCTCTAGTAATCTAAGCATGCTAAAAACCAATAATATGGTCACGCTTGGTTTGTTTAAAAAAAAAAAAAATCATGTAAAGCTGCTTATCTGCATCAAATGTGAAAGATTCAAAAACAACAACCAAAAATGCCTGTTTGCGTGTTTGCGGGTTGCGTGTTTTTATGCATACCTGACATTGCAGTGCAAACTTTTTTGATTATTATTTAATAAGAATTATATATACAGTGTGTATATACATATAAAACTGTATTAAAATGTCATAATTAAAGGAGAAATTATATTTTAACTGATCAGTTTATAAAACAGTTTTGCAGTGACTCTCACCCCAAGGATGTCACCCAGCTCTGCGTTGAGCAGTTCCTTGAGCTCGCCTTTGCTCAGAGTGGTTTTGTCTCCCTCCTTTCCTGAGTATTTGTGAAAGGCTGCAATCAGCAGAGCCATTCCTTGCTGGATTTCTGTGAAATGAGTGTGATACAAAGCAGGTGTATCATAAATAATAATCAAACAAAGCTCATTGTTTACAACATCTGCAATTATTAGTTGTGGAGATGTCAAAAAGTACAATATAAGAAATGTCATGCCCAGCAACAATATAACACACAGAACTGGTTACAGCCCTCTGGAGGCAAGAACCCAGCAAACAGGGGACGTCCCCCGGACATTGCAAATGTCGGTTTAGGTCCGCAGCACGTCCGCTTTATAACGTTCGCTGGCGGACGTTCTGAGGACCTTAGTTTGCGAACGTCCCTGATTCGTCCCTTATCTTCCATTTCCATAAGAACACTTGAAAAATCCAGTCGCCCATCCTTGGACTTTATCATCAGACCTGACACCTGTCAGAGTCCTACCTCAGTCACCCACGCAAGCCACACCCCCTGCAGCTCCTCCCAACCGTTCCGAGTCACCTGAGTACTAACGATCAGCTGTTTCCAATTACCACACCCCTATATATACCCGGACGGTTCAAGGACAATTTGTCTGGTCTACAGATCACATCCCGCGTTCTCTGCTGCCTCATGGACTCTGTCTACGTCTACTGCTCCTTTGGAATTACTCACCTGGTTACCCGGACTGCTCAGATAAGATTGTTTGCAAACTATATTACCATTGACTGTCTTCAATCCTGTTCAATAAACTCACCTCTGCTGTGTTACACTTACTTCCATCTCTGCCTTCGTCTGTATCGTGACACAAGACCAGACCAACAACAATATGAACAACGAAGAAGCATCCGCACCGAATCCACTCACCGAACTCATCAACGCATTCAAAGCGGCACTTTCACCACCCCCCACGCCGCCATCTGCCTCAGGAAGTCCCATGGCCCTCCCTACTACATTCTCCGGAAACGCGGCTGAGTGTAGCGGTTTTCCGCTCCAAATACAGCTCTACATTCGGATGCAACCACAACAATTCCCCACCGAAACTCAAAGGTAGCATTTCTAATTTCTCTACTTACCGGAAGAGCTCTGCAATGGGCCAAAGCTATATGGAATGCCGATAATCCCATTATTAACTCTTTTGAGCAGTTTACCAGTCATTTTTCAGAGGTGTTTAGTACAACCACCAGCACCCTCTCCGTTTCCGACCAACTGTTCCGGTTACAACTCTTCGGTGCAAGAATACACGCTACACTTCCGGACGCTGGCGGCGGCTAGTGGCTGGAATGAAATCGCGCTGCTGGGTGCCTACAGGCAGGGTCTCAACCCGGACATTCGTGCAGCGATGGCGCTGTATGACGACTCCATCGGGCTAGAGACCTTCCTACAACGTACAACTCGGGTATCCCAGCGACTAGCCGCCTGCCAGCCCCCAGAAACCGCTCCTCAGTCCGCATTGGTGGCAGCTTGTTCTCCAGTACCGGAACCCATGCAAATCGACTCCACAAAATTATCCTGGGCAGAACGTCAACGTCGCATCTCTTCTGGACTCTGTCTGTATTGTGGCAAACCTGGTCATTTCCTCCGGAACTGCCCCGTCCGACCCCCATGTCCTGTGGTGAGTACCATTCAATCAGACATTGAATCTACTCCGCTTACATTGATCCCTGTGACTGTTCATACTGCTGATCGCAACCTCTGTTTATCTGCTCTACTTGACTCAGGCGCCTCAGGAAATTTCATCTCGCAGGACTGTTTAGATCTCCTTAATCTGCCACGTCAACGCCATTATCCTGAATTCGCTGTCAAGACCATTCAGGGAAAGCCACTAGGACGTGGGCGGATTCGTTATGCCTCACCGTTTGTCACTCTACAAATTGGACTGTTTCACCGAGAACAGATTAAATTTCTGGTACTGGAGAACTCTACTGTTGACATCATCCTCGGACATCCCTGGCTCCATTTACACCATCCTGAACTCCGCTGGGATCCATGTGACGTCATCAGCTGGAGTAAGCATTGCATCAAGAATTGCATCTCTTCTCTACCATCACCCATCTCTGTTCCCTTGTCACTAGCCTCTACAAGGATTGAGAGTCCAGAAACGGATCCCACAGTGGAAATCCCAGCGGAGTACCTGGACTATCAGGACATGTTCAGTAAACAAGCTGCCACCCAACTTCCACCCCATCGGCCATGGGACTGTGCTATCGATCTGCTACCTGGGGCTCAACTACCCAAGGGACGGGTCTATCCATTGTCCAATCCGGAGCACCAGGCGATGGAGGAGTACGTTCGGGAGGCTTTGGATCAAGGATTCATTCGCCCATGAACCTCACCGGCCGCTTCCAGCTTCTTCTTCGTGGGTAAGAAGGATGGGGGTCCATGTATTGATTACCGTCAGCTTAATTCTCAGATCATTCAACTGCCATACCCATTACCACTCGTCCCTGCCACCCTCGAGGAACTTCGTGGAGCTCACGTTTTCACCAAGCTGGACCAATCTCTCCTCAGGATACCACCCGCAGACGAATGGCCAGACTGAAAGAAAGATCCAGGAGCTTGGACGTTACCTCCAGTCATACTGTTCCGACGACCAACACAGCTAGAGCCGGCTCCTCCCGTGGGCCGGGTATGCACAGAACTCTCTACGCCAAGACACCACCGGCTGTGGCAGGAATACCTGATCGACTGGGAGGGGTACGGACCAGAAGAACGATCCTGGGTGGCCAGAAATGACATCCTCGATCCCCAACTCTTGGCGGAGTTCCATCAAAGCCACCCGGAATGTCCGGCTCCTCGTGGTCGAGGCCGCCCTCGACATCGGAGAGGGGCGTCGGGAGCCGCCCCTGGAGGAGGGAGTAATGTCAGAGTCCTACCTCAGTCACCCACGCAAGCCACACCCCCTGCAGCTCCTCCCAACCGTTCCGAATCACCTGAGTACTAACGATCAGCTGTTTCCAATTACCACACCCCTATATATACCCGGACGGTTCAAAGACACTTTGTCTGGTCTACAGATCACATCCCGTGTTCTCTGCTGCCTCATGGACTCTGTCTATGTCTATGTCTACTGCTCCTTTGGAATTACTCACCTGGTTACCCGGACTGCTCAGATAAGATTGTTTGCAAACTATACTACCATTGACTCTCTTCAATCCTGTTCAATAAACTCACCTCTGCTGTGTTACACTTACTTCCGTCTCTGCCTTCGTCTGTATCGTGACAACTCCACCAAGTAAAAACTGGAGATTCAATACATCATTGCTTAAAGATGAAGATTTTATTAAATATTTCAAGAAAGAATGGGCTTTATATTTAGACTATAATGACCTGCCTGGAACATCAGCATCTGTTCTCTGGGAAGCAGGCAAAGCTGTGATGAGAGGTAGAATAATCTCATTCTCATCACATAAAAAGAAAAGAGAAAATAAATGTATTCAGGAACTAGAAGAAACCATCAAATCCCTAGAAGAAGCCTACGTATCCTTCCAGGAACAGGAATTGCTGAACAAAATACGTCAAGCAAAACTAGAATTAAATGAAATTATTAATAAAAAAACTCAATTCTTAGCACAAAGACTTCGCTGGCACAAATTTGAATATGGTAACAAATCAGGTCAATTCCTAGCTAACCAGTTAAAAATAAATAAAGAAAAAACAACTATATGTGCTGTTAAAGACTTAACTGGGGACACAGTATATGACCCTGAAAGAATAAACAATATTTTCAGGGACTTTTACAAATCTTTATATTCGCCACAGATAAACCCGTCTAAAGACGAAATTAACCAGTTTCTTGATAATATAACTCTTCCGAAACTACCAGACAATCAAGCGATGGCATTGGACTCTCCACTGACATCAGATGAACTTCAGGAAGCCCTGAACAGTATGCCCAATAAAAAAGCTCCAGGTCCAGATGGCTTTCCAGCAGAATTCTATAAAGAATTCTGGCCAATTTTGGCACCAACATTCTACAGAATGTTGCAGGAAACCAAGGAAAATGGTAGACTTCCACCAAATATGAATTCTGCCAACATTAGTCTATTGCTAAAACCAGGCAAAGACCCTGTATTGCCTACCAGCTATCGTCCAATATCCCTTATTAATGTGGACATTAAAATAATCTGCAAAGCTCTCTCAAAAAGAATAGAGAAGATTACCCCTCTCATAATTCATCCCGACCAAACTGGTTTCATAAAAGGGAGGCACTCCTCAACAAATACACGTAGATTACTTAACTTGATAGATTATTCATGCAATAAAAACCTTCAAATTACAATATTGTCTCTAGATGCAGAAAAAGCTTTTGATAGGGTTAACTGGGATTTTCTATTTGCAGCTTTACACAAATTTGGTTTTGGAAACTCTTTCATAAACTGGTTAAAAATATTATATAACTCTCCAACAGCATGTGTCAGGACAAATGACCAAACATCCTCCAGCTTCTGTCTTAAGAGGGGCACCAGGCAGGGATGCCCCCTCTCCCATTCACTGTTCGCAATTTTTATTGAACCACTAGCAGCAGCAATTAGACAGGCTACAGTGATTAAAGGCATTAAAGGGGTCATCGGATGCCCATTTTCCACAAGTTGATATGATTCTTTAGGGTCTTAATGAAAAGTCTCTAATATACTTTGATTAAAAATTCTTAATGGTTTTGTAAAACAACACCCTTTTTACCTTGCCAAAATCAGCTCTGCAAAAATCATGTCATTCTAAGGGGCAGTTCCTTTAAATGCAAATGAGCTCTGCTCGCCCCACCCCTCTCTACTCTTTGTGAAAAGACGGTGTTGTTTACATTAGCTGCGTTTAGCTGCGTTTAGCCGCATTTAGCCGCTAAACTTCCTAACTACCATGTTATTAGGAAAGGCCATCGCAAAGATTCATATAAAAAACCCTTATACTCACTTCTGCTGTAAGTGAAGCTGGATCACGAGTGATTCGCATGAACATAGATGGATATATGTAGATCAGGAGGCGCATTCCCTTCACAAACAAACGTAATCTACTGCATCTTCAGCGGCTCAGATGTCGGAAGTAAATGATGACCACTATGTTCATTATTACATCCAGCAACACAACACCTCAATCTCTCAATCGGAGATATTCTTGTCTAACTTACATACCTGCTCCATCATCGAAACAAAAAGGGTGGACTGGTACAGCTGATTCAAGGTAAATCACTTATGTCAATCAACTATTGTGGGAGCAGCATCTGTCGGTGTGACGCCACAAAGACAGGCATCTGAGAACGGCTCGATTTGAAAAAGGGGATATTATTTTTACAGATTAATTAAAAAACGCTGCATGGATTTTTATCATTATAGGGTAGATTTGTACATACACTGCCAACACACATTAATGTTCAAACAGCATGAAAAAGTCAACTTAGCATCCAATGACCCCTTTAAATGCAAGAATACATTAAACATAAAGTCAGTCTTTACTCAGATGGTGTGTATTCACATTCACAAACCACTCTCTCTGAGGTAATTACATTATTAAACTCTTTCTCAAGAGTCTCAGATTATTCAATAAACTGGTTAAAATCTACAGTTCTTCCAATTAATTGCTCCTTCCAGAACTCTTCCACTCCACTGCAATCTGGAAATATTAAATATTTAGGTATTAATGTTTCACCTAGGCTGGCAGATTTAATTAAATTAAACCACATCCCACTTTTAAAGACGGTAGAAGATGATCTAGCCAGATGGAAGTCTCTACCCATGTCACTCATGGGAAGAGTCGCCTCAATAAAAATGATGGTTTTACCAAGAATTAATTATTTATTTGCAATGATCCTGAGCAAACCACCACCTGACTGGTTTAGATCTCTGGACTCCTCCATCTCTAAATTCCTTTGGAAAGGTAAACCCCCGCGTATTAGCTTAAAAAACATTGCAAAAGGCCAAGGGTAAAGGAGGACTAGATCTGCCTAACTTTCTTCAACACATTTCAGGGTGGTTAAAACACACCCTCTTAGATGAGCCTTGGCTAGATGTAGAACAGGCATTATGCAATAATATAGAGATTTTGGATCTGCCATTCATTAGCTCAATCATCAAACAACACGTATGCTTCAAAAGCATCAGTATCAGCTCTTCTCTGACAGCATGGTGGGGGTTTCTAAAAATGACCGAGTCTTCACTAATCCCATGCAAACGTACTCCCATCTGGAACAACCCTGACATATTACTAAACAATAATATGATAAACTTCACAGATTGGAGTTGTAAAGGTATTAAATACCTGGAACATATATTCGAAGGGACAGACTTTATTCCCTTTGACATATTAGTTAAACAATTTGGGATTAACAAGAACAGATTTTTTGAATATCAACAAATTAAATCTATAGTAAAAAGGAAATTTAAGTCTAATCATATCAAATTACAAATACCATCAAGTGTGGCAGAATTTCTTAATCTCAAAACCCCTAAATTACTGTCTAAAATGTACAGGACACTTTACAAAATAGATGAATCAGTATCACTTCCTATTGCAAAATGGGAGGCAGATCTATCAGTCAGCTGGGACCATAATTTCTGGTCTCAGATATGTTTAAAAACCTTTGAACTGATTAGAAATCCCAGTTTACAATTAATACAATACAAAATCCTGCATAGAGTGCACTACACAGGTCATCGGATGTTCAGGAGGATGTTTACAGCTTCTAACAACTGCTCACACTGTCAAGGCAATACACCTGACAATTACATCCACGCTCTATGGTTGTGACCACCTGTTCAGAGGTTCTGGTACAGGATTTGTGCAGACTTATCAAAGTGTCTTAAATGTTCCATTCCAGCCTCTCCGTCAGTCTGCTTGTTGGGCGACCTAGATGGTGTCACTACAGAAGGTAACACAATCCACATGGCTTTCACTGCCTTATAAAGTTTTATTTGCAGCTTTACACAAATTTGGTTTTGGAAACTCTTTCATAAACTGGTTAAAAATATTATATAAATAAAAATTATTAAAGTTTCAACAAAAAATGAAACATACCATCAATCTTCTCCAGTCTGCTTGAGTTTCATCTCAGTATCATCAGATCATCAACCAACATGCCATCTTACAATTATTAGCAACTTGTAGATCTATATGACAAAGAAATTTTATGGTGTGCCTATGAAACTAAGATGTGCAAAATGTGAGGAAATAATGCTATATTAATTACTAATAATTTTAATATTTTGTGATATCTGTAGCTATTATTTTGCACCCATAGACATCATTAAAGCATGCTAAACACCAATATATCCAAAATCCTTTTTCCTCCTCATAAACTACTGATAATATACTCAGGAATAACAAAACAAAATCCTATTTAACTTCCTAAAATCAAACGATATGTGAAAACAAATCATACACCAAGACAATCGTGTGTTCACTGGCATTTAATGTTTGTACAGAAGAATAAACCGCGATGTACCACGATGGCAAACAAAAAATAATTTAGCAGCATATTTACATGGCAACACAACAAGAGTTCATTCACAGTTCCAACAGAAACAAACAATGTACATGCAGTGCAGCTGTACATGTGTGTTTCGCTCCGACATCCTCACGTGAAGAAAAAGCTTCTCTTTAACAAAAACAGCGGCCTATTTAAAGCTGAATTCATATACGGAAAGGCAAAACTGATGCTAGATAAATAATACTCTCAACAAATAACTAATAATCGCTATCAAGAGTCAGTTCACTGTGTGAAGCGAGGAGTGTTTTACAGAAACCTCACAATTTATCTCAAAATGAACATTTTATCATTTTTACTTGTCTTCATGTTTTTCCAATCCTGTATGATTTATTTTGTATATTTAGAACATAAAAAAAGAGACATTTTTAAGAATATTTATGTACTTTTTCATGTTACAGGTCACTGTGACCCACTATAATATTGTGTAATATTTCAAGTACAAACACAAAACTGTATTTTTATCATTTTGGGGGGTTGAATTGTTGTATGGAGTTGCTTAAAATTCAGCAAACGGGTACAAATGACACAAGAGGGAGCAAATAATGATGGAAATGTCTGGAGTGAATGATTCCTGAAGATTTGTGAAGCTGATCTGAAATATGGGAAATAAACTACAGAAAAAGTCTCGGTTACATATGGTAACCCTCGTTCCCTGATGGAGGGAACGGAGACGTTGTGTCGAGTAGTGTACGACACTAGGAGTCGCTCTTGGGAGCCCAAACACCTCTGACGGTATTGAAACAGGCCAATGAAATTGGGTGTGCAGAACATAAGTGCAGCTCACCTCTCGCGACCATCCAGCATCCAAGGACTGACCTGTCACAGCAGGGTCCTGCAACCGGGCCTTTCCTCAGTGGGACGGCTGAGTGTCTTGAGAACGTTGGGAGAGTGTCCATTTCCCGTAGGAAAAGGCACTGTGGATATCACAACCTGCCCAGAGGGGGGGTATAAGTGAAAACATTAGATATGGGACGTGAGATGGATCTCACGCTAGGGGAGACAACCAAACTCAGACCCCAGAGACAAACCTGTCTTCAGGGGAAACACCACACCACAGAGAGTTATGGGTGGAAAATACACATATCCTCGTGATGAAATAATCCAATTTGCAGAGTGATGAATGGAGATGAATAACGTACTACCCCACGCCCGAGTGGTTTTCCTTGAATCGTTGTTACGGAGTAAATCTGGTGATGACGATGGCGTGGTAGATGAAGTTCCTTAAGCATTTTGTGGAGATGAAGTTGCCGGAGGAGCCTGAATCGATCAAGGCAGATACAGGGAGAGAACGATTAGAAGTATGCAGGGTTGCAGATAACAAAGTGAGTTTAGCTGTTTCAATATCCGTAGGATAGTACTCACCACCGGACGTGGGGGCCGGATGGGGCAGTTGCGGAGAAGATGTCCTGGCTGACCACAGTATAAACATAATCCTTGAGACATCCGGCGATTCCGTTCGGAGCGTGAGAGCCGTGTGGAGTCAACTTGCATTGGTTCCGGTACTGGAGAGCTAGCAACCACCGAGGCGGACTGAGGAGCGGTTACCGTTGGCTGGCAGGTGGCTAGCTGTTGCGCGACTCGGGTGGTACATTGTAAAAAGGATTCCAGACCGATGCTGTCGTCGTATATGGCCATCGCTGCACGAATTTCCGGGTTAAGACTGTGCCGGTAGGCCCCCAGCAAGGCTACCCCATTCCAACCGCTAGCCGCCGCCAGTGTGTGGAAGTGCAGCGTGTATTCGTTGACATCAGTTGACCCTTGACGTAAGCAGAAGAGCAGATCTGACGTGGAGAGTGTACCGGTAGCTGTGCTAAACACCTCGGAGAAATGATTAGTAAACAGTTCGTAGGAGTTTATAATGGGATTGTTAGCATTCCAAATAGCCTTGGCTTATTGTAGAGCTTTACCAGTGAGGAGGGATGTGAGGAAGGCTACCTTCGATTTCTCCAAGGGAAACTGTTGTGGTTGCATCTGGATGTAGAGATTGACTTGTAGAAGAAAACCGCTACACTCAGTCGCCTCACCCGCGAATTTCGCGGGTACAGCCATGGGACATCCTGAGGCAGGCGGTGGCATCGGAGTGGGAGTTAACACCGCCTTGATGGCATTCACCAGTTCTAAAAACGGATCAGTTGCAGCTGGTGCTTCGGTGCTCATCTTTGTGTGGTCGGGTCTTCTGTCACACACACATACACAGGAGGAGACGGGAGGTAAGTAACAGTTGAGTTTAAGATTTATTTCACAGCAAATGATGAACAGAGAAGTAGATTGAAATGCAGAGAAATAGCTTAGCTGACAGTCCTGGTAATGATGAGCAGATAAGAGTCCGATATTGAGCCACAATAAGTCCAGCCGGAACACGGAGAGCAGAATCCAAGGGAAAAGCATAAAGAGTCAGGAGCTAACGTAGGAGGTGTAAACGGTAGACCCGACGAGGTGCAAATGGAACCAGAGCTCTATAAAAAGGGTGGAGTTAATCAGCTACAGGTGTGCGTGATCAAAACTCCGGTGATGAGGAACGAGTGGGCGGTGCTCCGGGTGGTGTGGCAGGTGAGGGTGGCTGTGGTGAATGCCTGACAGGACCTGAGGACTGGTGTGATATGCTCAGATTTTCTGGTTCTAGTCAGAATCCTGGCAGCAGCGTTCTGGAAGGCCAGTGAGGAGACCATTACAATAATCCACCCTGCTTGTGATAAAGGCATGAACAAGTTTCTCCAAGTCTTGACTGGAAACAAAACACCTAATTCTTGCAATGTTTTTGAAATGATAGTATGCTGATTTAGTTACTGCTTTGACATGACTACTGAAACTAAGGTCTGACTCCAGAATCACACCCAGATTCCTGAATTGGTTTTTAGTTGTAGAGTCAAGGTATGCATTCACCTTAAGAACTTCCTCTTTGCTTCCAAATGCAATGACTCCAGTTTTCTCCTTGTTTAACTGAAGGAAGTTCTGGCACATCCAACTGTGAATTTCATCAATGCATTGGCAGAGGGAATCAATGGGGCTGTAGTCATTTGGTGATAAGGCTAGGTAAATCTGGGTATCATCAGCATAGCTTTAGCATAGCTTATTTGACTTAGTGGGAGCATATACAGGCTAAACAAGAGCGGCGCAAGAATTGAGCCTTGAGGGACTCCACATGTCATGGACGTCCACTTAAACTTATGCTCTCCTATACTCACATAATAACCTCTCCCTTCTAAGTATGACCTGAACCAACTGAGAGCCATCCCAGAAAGCCCGACCCAGTTTTCCAGTCTCTCTAGAAGAACGTTGTGATCGACAGTGTCAAACGCAGCACTAAGATCTAGTAGTACCAGCACTGATATTTTGCAAGAATCAGAATTTAGGCGGATATCATTTATTATCTTAACGAGCGCCGTCTCTGTGCTGTGATGCGGTCGGAAACCAGATTGAAAATTGCCCAGGTATCCATTTGAGTTTAAGTAGTTGTTCAACTGATTGAAAACTACCTTTTCAATAATCTTGCCTATAAAGGGAAGATTAGATATTGGTCTATAGTTGCTCAATATGGTGTTATCAAGATTGCTCTTTTTCAGAAGGGGCTTAACAACTGCAGTTCCCCTTCAGGAACTCGAGCCGCGTTGAAAACGCTATGGGGACGCCTTCAGCGTGACCGCGCTCTGAATCACGTGTAATCAGACCAATGGAAGAGCGAGACGTCATAGGCGGGTAACGTCACTGACCAGGAAGCATAAAAGCACGTGCGCCAGAACGAGCGTCAGCTTCTTTCTTACAGCAGCGCTCTGTGTTTGTGTCCACAACATTCTCTTGAACAGACTTGAAAATTATGGTGGCATTAGTGGTAGTGCATTGGCATGGTTCAAATCGTACTTATCTGACCGCTATCAGTTTGTGGTAGTAAATGAAGAGGTATCATATCGATCACAAGTGCAGTATGGAGTACCACAAGGCTCAGTGCTAGGGCCATTACTTTTTACACTTTACATGTTACCCTTGGGTGATATCATCAGGAAATATGGTGTTAGCTTTCACTGTTATGCTGATGATACTCAGCTCTATATTTCTTCGCGGCCCGGCGAAACATACCAATTTGATAAACTAACTGATTGTGTAGTTGAGTTAAAAAATTGGATGACAAGTAATTTCTTACTGCTAAATTCTGAAAAAACAGAGGTGTTAATTATTGGACCTAAAACCTCAGCGTGTAATAACCTAAAACACTGTCTAATACTTGATGGCTGTTCTGTCAGTTCTTCGTCATCAGTTAGGAACCTAGGTGTGCTATTTGATGGCAGTCTTTCCTTTGAAAACCACATCTCTAGTATTTGCAAAACTGCATTTTTCCATCTCAAAAATATATCTAAATTACAACCTATGCTCTCAATGTCAAATGCTGAAACATTAATTCATGCGTTTATGACCTCAAGATTAGATTACTGTAATGCTTTATTGGGTGGTTGTTCTGCTCACTTAATAAACAAACTCCAGCTGGTCCAAAATGCAGCAGCTAGAGTTCTTACTAGAACCAAAAAGTATGATCATATTAGCCCGGTTCTGTCAACACTGCACTGGCTCCCGATTAACCCTCTGGGGTCGAAAAACGTGCTGGCGCGGTTTGTGGCCGTTTTTCTGATAACGCCAAAAAGAACTTCAATTTCTCCATCATTTCTGATCGTACAGATAAGAGCAAAACATCAATGGAATCTGTAAGGAATTCACTTTTATTTGTGTACACTCATAGTAACAACAACACTCTGTGGTTTTGTGAAATAAAGCAAACAAACAGGGTATGCAGTATGCCGTGTTGTTTTCTGTGATCATCATTAAGAAATGCGTCACTAAAATGAACTAAAACTCAGTGAATACTCCACACAGAGACATGATAGACATATCTATAGAAAGCCTGATAGGTCTACTTTATGATATGTCTTTAAATGAAGTGAGTCTTATCGAAAACAAATATCATGTGTTAAAGTAATCTGTATGAAACCAACCCCATGTCCAGTCTTTCTCGTCAGACCTAATTATTTTTAATTTAATCACGCCCACGAGCTACTTTCGGTTTGTTATTATAATCAGCCACGTTGAGACGCAAGTGACGAACCGCCCACATCAACATAAAGCGGGAGATTCACTTCATTGTTCATCTCGGCTACTGCATCTTGTTACTGGAAGAAGACGCGCTGTGAGGAAAAAGATTTATATTTCCCTCAGAGGAAGAGCGCGATACGACGCACGGCGAGATCCACCGAAAGAGTAAGTGTTTCTTTTATTAGCCTACTTACGTTAGCTGTTGTGTTACTGTGTGTAACGAGGAGACGAGAGGCAGGCGGATCCATTCGCAGACTTTTATTAATGCAACGAGGCAAAGACATGGTCGAAAGGCAGGCAGGGTCAAACAATGGCAAACAGGTGTTTAGACAGCGAGACGAAGAATAGTCCATAAACAGGCGAGGGTCGATCAGCGGCGTACGTTATCCAAAGGGCGAAGCAGGAGAATGGTCAGACAGGCGAGAGTCACAAAAGGCAGGCGGCGGGACAACGAAACAAATAAACAAGAAAAAACAAACGGAAACCAGACACGGGATACGAGGGAACGCTTTGTATGAATGCAAAGAACAATTCAATACTTGGCAAGGTGCAGCAGGAAGACCGGGGCTTCAGTAGTGTCTCTGATTGGACGCGAGTGACGTGCAATGGCTGATGGGGAATGTAGTCTGGGGTGTAGTGCAACAGTCCGTGTGTGATAGGGTGAGAGTGACATCTGGTGGTGAGCGGACCGCAGAACATTGACCAGATTCGTGACACTGTGATATAACTTGTAGACATTATAGTAGTTAGATTGTTTCCAAACTATAATTCCTGACTACATGTGCAATCAAGTGAAACGTTATGAAGTATGTTTCGTTTCATTGCATCGAAATGTTTGACGACGCCAGGCTGTTTTTAATGTTCTATAAAATAAAAATCACGCGATATAAAAGTAATAGTGTTTACACTGTAACATTGAATGATAGAGTCTAAGATTGTTTAGACCAAACTACTGTCATATACTCATATGATTATGACGTGCTTAACAATAGTAAATTAGTTTCCCAGACATAAAATGGCTTTGTATTGTATAAGACATACAAAGCATGCTTGTGTTTATGACTATAAAATCATATTTATTATTTTTATTTATTTATTTAATTATGGTATAACAATAGGATACTATATTATTATTAATACTATATGACTACAAAATCATACTATATGTATATATTACAGATGCTCCTGATATTAACATGCTTACAGATGTTTGTTTTTTTGTTTTTTTTCTCTAGTGATCTGATTCCTGCACCACAGATGAATGCTACATGAAGAGTACTGTACCAACATCAGATGTTCAGCTACTGATTTTTTTTATTTTTTTATTGTAAAACAATTTCCTGGAATACTGGAATTTTTTTTTTTTTTTTCTTAAATCCATGGAAAGAAGCAGCAATCACTTAAATATCAGGTATAATTTACTTGTTTCACTTGTTGAACAGAATTCAGAAAACAGTTTTCAGGAATGACACAAAGTCTCTTCACGTCTCTATGGTTAGATCAGTGTAGTCAATAATGTGCTTTGACCTTCATTATGTATGTTTTGATGATACGGTGTTGTAAATAAAATACAAATAGTCTAAAACTCAATTTTTTGAATCTCTCATTGTTTCTACCTGACAGTCACAGTGTCATTGATGGGCCATTAGAGGAGGGCCTTTTGTCTCTCAGGTGTGAATCACTAAATATTCATGGTCGTTGTCACTCCCTCGCATATTCCCTCTTTTAGTCACAAAACATATTTTAGAAAATTTAAATCAATATATTGTTTTCTGTAAACACGTGACTGAGATGATTTTCACATCTTTATGTAGAAAAAACTCTAGACAACCACATCCAGTTCTCAAAAGTCTTGTGAACTAATGTTCTGAATGTGTTTCATGGTCTTATTTCAGTGACTTGAAGATTTTAGTTTTTCAATAATCACGCATAAATGTTGTTTTCTCAAAAACACAAACATGTACATTCATGTTGCTTACATATTATTGTAGCCCAGTTTGTGCTGATTACAATGTAATCAGACTTTAGCCTTTAATATGTTTTTAAGATACTGAAAAAAGCACAAATGTGAGGGCATGTCTGAATTTCTCCAGGGCCCCAAAACACCCTCAGACCCCAGAGGGTTAAACATCGTATAGATTTTAAAATCCTGCTAATACCTAGAATATCCAAATCAACCGCGGGCGGCAGATCATTTTCTTATTAAGCACCCAAACTTTGGAACAATCTACCCAACACTGTCCAGGACGCAGACACACTCTGTCAGTTTAAATCTAGATTAAAGACACATCTCTTTAACCTTGCTTACACATGTCACAAACGCAGTCTCTGTGGCTCCCTCCAACTGCTGCCAGCAGGAACCCTCTCCGGACTTTTAACGCACTCCATTTCCCATCACCCCGTGCCTGGGACTCCCCTTCCGGTTCACTTCCTATTTCGGCCATTTTATAGACCGCCATCTCGGCGGGTTTCCCCGCGAAGTTTTTTTAGTGTGTGACTTTCAATCCTGAGCGTTTTCCTTTGTATTGCCTTACCGTTGCCGATTGGACTGTTTATTCCCCGTTTTTGATTCTCTGCTGCCTGCCTATTGACTTCTGCCTGGACTATCGTTTATTCTGTGGATTTTCTACCTTGTTCCCGTTTGCTGTTGTTTGACCCTCGCCTGTTTGACTCCTCTTTAATAAACATGTCGCATGTGGATCCCACGTCTCCGGATCAGTCACTGCCTTTGTTACAGAAAACTTCACCGCCCACGGATCCAGCGACTGTGCATCAGACCCCACCGGAGTTTTCTGTACAGGCCACCGCAGCGGCAAATACCACGGCCATGCTTCACCTCTCGTCGGAATTGTCAGCTCAAGCCTCAGCAACAGCTGGACCGCCTCACCGACCTCACCGGGCAGTTGGTGAGAGCGCTACAGGGACTACAGGTGTCACCTCCGACCACGCCACCCCCCGTGACTGCTCCACCCCCGGGGCCTCAGGCTGCCGCTGCCAGCCCGTGTCTTGCTTTCCCAGAGAAGTTTGACGGTACTGCTTCCAAGTGTAAGGGAATCTAGGTAGTTCGTGGTTATTTTTCAATTCAAATAAGTTGCCATTGTACACATAAGCGGGGCGTGGGATCGCGCTCACTTTTTGGACTAAGAAGGGGCCTTAGGCTCCGTACGGACGCCTCTAGGGGTGCCCTCGCGCTGCGTGACCGCGAACAGCCTGCGGAGCCCCCTTACCGCCTGTCCCTCTTCCTCAGTACCATGAAGCGCCTTTTTGGCCCCTAACCGCCTTGTTCTTCACCGTAGTCTTCCTCAGTGACACGAAACGCCTGTTTCGGCCCCTAACCGCCTGTGGTCTTCCTCGTACCACGAAGCACCTTTGGCCCCTAACGCCTGTTCTTCACGTTGGTCTTCCTCGGTGACGCGAGCGACTTTGGCCCCTGCCTGTGGTCTCCTCAAGGCTTTTGGCCCCTAACCGCTTTCCAGTCAGTCTTCCTCAGTACCACGGCCTTTTGGCAACCTTTTGGTTGCCTTTGGCCCCTAACCGCCTGTGGTGACACAAAGTTTTGGCCTAAGCCTAAACTGCACCAAAGTGCAGCTCTGGTTTGACCCCTTAAACTGCACCAAAGTGCCACCCGATGCCGTTTTGACCCTGCCAACAAAGTGCCGGGCCGTTTTGACTAACCCTAAACTGCACCAAAGTGCCACCCGGCCCGTTTTGACCCCTAACACTTCGCTTGCCAAAGCCGCGGGATGCCTGTTTGACCCTAACCGCCTAAACTGCACCAAAGTGCAACAGGACGCCCGTTTTGACCCCTAACCGCCTAAACTTCACCATAGTCTTCCTCATGCCCACGAAGTGCCTATTTTGACTCTAAATGCCTACGTTCTTCCTCGTAACTCCGAAACGACTCCATCCGGACAGCGTATACCAGACTGCACGAGGCCCTTGACCGTAGTCTTCTTCGTGACCGTCAAGTGCCTGCGGTGGCCTCTGAACACGTCTCCTCCATCGTACTCTTCATCACACGCACCGAGCGACTATCGCGCCCGGGGGACCACGTGGGCGAGACGACGAGGTGCCTGTCGTGTCCCCCGAACACCTGTTTTTTTGTCAAAGCGGGACACAACTCTAACTTGGCTTCGAAAGGTCGCAGGACCTCGAGATTCGATATGAGGGTAGCCGAGGGGGTCGCCACGTGAGATCCTAAGTTTCGAGTTTCTACATTGTTCCTAAGTTAGCGTTTCAGCGGTTCGGTAGGATCCAGACGTGGCAGACGCTCGTCCGCTCGATATGGTTTTCGGGGGCCCCGAATCACCAGCACGTGAAGTTCGGGTGTAACTTGTCCCATTCGTTTTCAGGTGTTTTTTGGATGGTGGGACAGAGAGGTCCGATCGGCCCTGAAACGGACGCACACGTCACGCCGCGGTCCCCCGGGACGGCGTCCAGAGTTCCGTGTCCGCATCTGCCTCGATTGGCCGAAAAAAGACCCCCTTGACCGCGAACCGCCTGTGAACTTTCCATTGAATAAGTTGCACGTGGGATGTTGGGTATACAGGGGTCAAAAGGTCACAGGACCTCCAAATTCGGGACGGTGGTAGCCTAGGGGCCCCCCGCTCAGGGGCCAGAGTTTCGGAACTCCAGATCACTTCTAGGCATGTGTTTCTGCAGTTCAAAAAACTATTCACATCAGGGCAGGGCACTGAAGTTGATTCAAGAGGGTCTTAAAGGATATCTTTGGAAGAGGCCTATGTGAGAGATTTTTTCCAGACGTGCACAAACTGCTTTGCGTTCGGGGTAGACGCTCGTCCGCTCGATATGGTGTTCAGGGGCCCCTAGGCTACCAGCACGCGAAGTTCGGGGTCCCCAGGACCACCAGGGGCTGAACGGGGCGGCTGACACGTGTAACTTATCCCATTCGTTTTCGGGTGTTTTTTGGACGGTGGGACAGAAAGGTCCGATCGGCCCCAAAACGGACGTACACGTCACACCGCGGCCCCCCGGGACGGTATCCAGAGTTCCGTGTCCGCATCTGCCTCGTTTGGCCGAAAAAAGACCCCCTTGACCGCAAACCACCTGTGAAGATTCCATTGAATAAGTTACACGTGGGATGTTGGGTATAGAGGGGTCAAAAGGTCACAGGACCTCCAAATTCGGGACGGTCGTAGCCTAGGGGCCCCCCGCTCAGGGGCCAGAGTTTCGGGATTATAGATCACCTCTGGAATGTGGACCTCACGTCACGTTGGATTTCACGTTGGATTTTCGAGTATTTCACACATATGGTGCATGACACCTGTAACTTATTTGACAAGGCCTCCACAGGCTTTTCGTGGACAGTGCGTTTTTATGCAAATTTGATGATGTCTCAGCAGTCACTTGGGCTCCATCTCCCGCTCCTCCCTCTGCTCCTCCTTCTGCTCCTGCTTCCGCCCCTCCTTCATCCTCTCCTTCCACCTCACCTTGGCCAGCCTCCTCAGAGATCTCTGTTTCACACTTTCAAAGGAGAAAAAAACGACATGGTGAGTAATTGATCATAATCACGCAAAACTGTCTAATACAGTAGACTCAGTCTGGTTACAGGATGTCAGTTTACCTCGATTGACTCGGGACTGGACGTCCCAGACTCCTGGTATCGGACCTCTGTCTCCTCTGGAGTGGTGCTACCCGAAGTGAGTTCTGAGGATGCTCCGGGGTTTTTTGCAGACCGCTTGCGTTTTATAGGTGTTGCTAGCTTGGTTGGGCTTTGCTGACCCACGCGGACAGCGCCCAAAGGGGTCAACCTTCTCTTAAGAATACGGTAGCGCCTGGTGACATTCTTCAAACTGTCAGTAAGAATGTCTACCTGCTTGTTGAGGTACACCACCTGGGATCTGAGGATTTTTTTTTTGTCTCTTACAGCCTGGGTTGCTGCACTCCTCTGCCTCTAGCTCCTCTAAGTCTGGTGGTACATCGGGGTCCTCTAGCTGCTCGTGCTCCTCCAGGTCCAGGGTGGAAACCATTGGGACGGCTGGGTTGGAGGCCCTCAGGGCAGTCAGCTTGCTGATGACAACTCGCCTTTTGCAACGGAGGATTGCGTCGTCCTGTGCCACTTCTGAGATTTCGCTGTGGGTGCGAATATGGCGGTCGAGTCGGTGAGAAAACTTGCCACATCCCACAATCGGACAGTTGCCTGCCCGGGCGTTGATGTGGCCTGTCTCGATGGCCAGCAGCAGTCTCCTCTCCTCTTTGTTTTCTACCTTGTGGGTGAGAATAAGGTGCTGGCTGAGACGGCCGTACATCCGCAAACACAGTGGACATATCTCCACAGGCATCTTGACAATCGAAAATAGCACACAAGAGCTATTATTGTATATATATATATATATATATTATATTATATACAATTATTATACATGTGAAGTGTGAAGACGTTTATGGACTGGGCTTGAATGACAGGGTCCTTCGCACATGGTTTGGAAAGACTTGGAATGCATTTTGAAGTAATTTTCTGTACACTTACCTGAAAATCCAGGGCATTTTAAAGTAATTTTCTAAACACTTACCTGAAAATGCAGTGCATTTTAAAGTATTTTACACTACACTTACCTGAAAATGCAGTGAATTTTAAAGTAATTTACACTACACTTACCTGAAAATGCAGGGCAAGTAATTCACATGAAAAAGCAGTTAAAAATAAGTCATGTATAAAATCATAAATTTATGACACCTGTAACTTATTAGACTGGACCTCCACAGGCTTTCTGTGATTGCAATGAATATGAATAGTTACATATTAATTACATATTGTAAGAAGATTATTGTAAGGATTACACAATGTAATGTACATTAACCTGTCATGAAGTGTTTCCTGGGTGTATTATTGTATATTTTGCATAATAAAATTATAATAAACTTCAATTATGACTTGTCAAGGCATTGTCCACAGACAGCCTGTGAAGGTCCTGTCAAATAAGTTACAGGTGGTCAAGTGACAACTGTAACTTATTTGACCGGGCCTCCACAGGCTTTCCGTGGTCGTCACATTTTCGTGTATTTCACCACATATGGTGCATGACACCTGTAACTTATTTGACAGGGCCTCCACAGGCTTTCTGTGGACAAACCTTCTTTAAGGTAAATATGCATATTGATGCGTTATAATGCATATGAACTTGTCAGACGGTGTTTCCTGAGTGAAGTACTGTGTGGTTTGCATAATAAAATTAATATAAATGCACATTATGACTTATTAATGCATTGTCCACAGACAGCTTGTGGAGGTCCTGTCAAATAAGTTACAGGTGGCCCCTTCAAATAAGTGTGAATTTCTGCTAAGATTATTGAATCCTTAGCAGTTTCTCCCACATGTAAATTTCATTAACAGTAAGTGACACCCGTAACTTATTGGACAATGCCTACACAGGCTTTTGTGGACGAACCTTTTGTAAAGTACATATTAATATTAATTTATTTGACAGGGCCTCCACAGGCTTTCTGTGGACATACCTTTTTTAAGGTAAATATGAATATTGATGAGTTGTAATGCATATGAACTTGGCAGATGGTGTTCCCTGAGTGAAGTACTGTGTGGTTTGCATAATAAAATGAATATATATGTAAATTATGACTTATTAATGCATTGTCCGGGGAAAGCCTGTGGAGATCCTGACAAACCTTTTGTAAAGTAAATATGAATATTAATGAGATGTAATATACATAAACTTGTCTGACGGTGTGTCCTGAGTGAAGTACTGTGTGCTTTCCTTAATACAATTATTATAAATGCAAATTTTGACTTCTTAATGCATTGCATTTAACTTATTTGACAGGAATGAAATAAGTTATGGGTGGTCAAGTGACACCTGTAACTTATTTGACAGGAATGAAATAAGTTACAGGTGGTCAATTGTCCACAGACAGCTTGTGGAGCTGACACCTGCAACTTATTTGACAGGAATGAAATAAGTTACAGGTGGTCAAGTGACACCTGTAACTTATTTGACAGGAATGAAATAAGTTATGGGTGGTCAAGTGACACCTGTAACTTATTTGACAGGAATGAAATAAGTTACAGGTGGTCAATTGTCCACAGACAGCTTGTGGAGCTGACACCTGCAACTTATTTGACAGGAATGAAATAAGTTACAGGTGGTCAAGTGACACCTGTAACTTATTTGACAGGAATGAAATAAGTTATGGGTGGTCAAGTGACACTTGTAACTTATTTGACAGGAATGAAATAAGTTACGGGTGGTCAATTGTCCACACACAGCTTGTGGAGCTGACACCTGCAACTTATTTGACAGGAATGAAATAAGTTACGGGTGATCAACTGACACCTGTAACTTATTTGACTGGCGTTAAATAAGTTACGGGTGGTCACCTGACACCTGTAACTTATTTGACTGGCATCAAGTTGTAATGTATATTAACCTGTCATGCAGTGTTTCCTGTGTACTGTCCTCGGTGTTTGGCCTTTCGCGGTCACACAGGCGGTTAGGGGGACGATCGGGCCATCCGCGGTCATTTAGGTGGCGAGTGGGACGGACAGGCCTTCCGCGGTCACGCAGGCGGCCCGTGGGAGGATCGGGCCTTTCGCGGTCATTTAGGTGGCGAGTGGGACGGACAGGCTTTCCATGGACGGTGGGCGGGGCCCGGGCCGGCCAATGGGGAGCCGCCGCCGCGGCAGGCCCTTCGTGGGACGTTTAGGCTCCCGGTGGACGCCCGCCTGCAACTTGTTAGACGCGGCTCCCGCAGGCTGTCCGTGGTCGCCGGTGCGCCGCCCTGTGGCCGAACTCGGTATCGCGCCGAAAAGCACGAAAAAAGGGGGGGGGCGTTCCACGGGGCCCCCGGCCACGCCGCCGGGGCCGCGAAAAATCGTCTAGGGGGCGGCACGCAGCGTCCCCCTAACCGCCTGCCACCGGCAACTTGTTAGGTGCTGAGCGGACCCCTTCCCTAAGCTGGCGCCCTAAGGCATGTAAGGGTTTCCTTCTTCAGTGCTCACTCTTTGTCACCCAACAGCCGCATCTATACCCTACTGATGAAAGCAAGATCGCGTTCATCTGTTCGCTTCTCTCCGGGAGAGCACTGGATTGGGCTACCGCTGTCTGGCGTTTGGACCGCCCCACTTTCCCGTTGTTCTCCGCCTTTCTGCAGCGCTTCAAGGAGGTCTTCCAACCGAGCACCGAGAGCGGTGAGGCAGGGGAACAGATCGTGGCATTGCGGCAGGGCAGGAGGACCGTCGCGGATTACGCGCTCGGCTTTCGCACGCCTGCGGCCCAAAGCGGATGGAATGATGAGCCTCTCAAGCTGCATTACCGCAAGGGATTACACCCCGACCTCCAAGTGGAGTCGGCCTGCAGGGATGAGAGCCTCTCACTCGAGCAGTACATCGATCTCTCCATCCGCGTCGACAACGTCATGAGGGCCCGTAAGTCTTGCCGGTCGACTACTCCTCTGCCTCAGGCCACGTTCGGCTCCGAAACGGCTCCCGAACCTATGCAGCTTGGAGCTACCAAGATCTCGGTGGAGGAGAGAGAGAGAGAGACGGCTCCGGGGCAAACTCTGCCTGTATTGTGGACAGACCGGCCACATCAGGGCTAACTGTCCCACACGACCCCCACGCCCTCCTTCCTCGGTGAGTAACGCCTTACCACTCTTTAATCGCAGCGAGATACCTGTAACCCTAGGTTTTGGTGACATCACAATTAGAACCACAGCTCTAATTGATTCCGGTGCTGCCGGGAATTTCATGGATTCTGACTTTGTCTCGGCTAACCACCTGCCCGTCCTCTCTTGTTCCCCACATGTGACAGTGCACCTACATGGACAGAACATCGCCTGGGCCAACCGAACCATCTCCCACTGGTCACCCCACTGCCAGCAGCACCGTCTCCAACCCCAGGCCAAGCCAATCACCACTCCCAAGGTATCCACCACCAAGAACGCCGTACCCTCCGAGTATCAGGATCTGCTTGAGGCCTTCAGCCGCACCAAGGCCACTCAACTGCCTCCTCATCGCCCAGGAGACTGCGCCATTGACCTCGTCCCGGGAGCAACACCCCCCAGGGGGCGTATTTTCCCGCTTTCCCAAGCAGAAACTGAAGCCATGCAGACTTATATCCAGGAGGAGCTGGCTAAGGGCTTCATCAGACCCTCAACCTCACCTGTATCAGCGGGTTTCTTCTTTGTCAAGAAAAAGGATGGCGGGCTACGACCATGTATCGATTACCGTGGACTCAATGAGGTTACTGTCAAGTATCGTTATCCACTCCCGCTCGTGCCAGGGGCCCTGGAACAACTGCGGACTGATAACATCTTCACAAAGTTGGACTTACGCTCAGCCTACAAACTCATCCGGATTTGTTCTGGTGACGAGTGGAAGACGGCCTTCTCCACCGCCTCGGGCCAGTACGAATACCGGGTTATGCCCTTTGGCCTTGCCAACAGTCCGTCCTTCTTCCAGGCCTTCATCAACGAGGTCTTCCGCGATATGCTGAATCGCTGGGTGATTGTCTATATAGATTATATTCTCTTATATTCCAGCTGTTACGCCGAGCACATCAGCCATGTCAGAGCGGTCCTGCAACGCCTCATTGATCACTAGCTCTACGCCAAGGAGGAGAAGTGCGAATTCCATCTGGACAAGATTTCCTTCCTCGGGTATATCCTTAGCTCCGAAGGAGTCGCCATGGATGAGAAGAAGGTCCACACTGTCCTTAACTTGCCCCGCCCGACAACGCTTAAGGAGCTCCAACGTTTCCTCGGCTTCTCAAATTTCTATCGCCGCTTCATTCGTCACTTCAGCACGGTGGCTGCACCCCTCACGGCTATGATCAAGAAGGGTACCTCCCGCCTGGTCCCAATCAGCCATCCAGGCCTTTGACGACCTGCGACAACGGTTTTCTTCCGCGCCCATCCTCCACCACCCGGACCCCGAGAAACCCTTCATCGTGGAGGTGGATGCCTCCAGTACCGGGGTTGGCGCGGTGCTCTCACAGCGGCATGGTGAGCCCTCCAAGATGTACCCATGCGCCTATTTCTCCCACAAGTTGAGCTCGGCCGAGAGAAACTATGATGTGGGAAACCGTGAGTTGCTAGCCATAAAGCTAGCTCTCGAGGAGTGGCGGCATTGGCTCGAGGGCGCCAAGCATCCTTTCACCGTCTTAACAGACCATAAGAATCTAGAATACCTCCGCTCAGCCAAGTTGCTAAATCACCGCCAGGCCAGATGGTCTCTATTCTTCACCCGCTTCCACTTTCAAGTGACTTATTGTCCAGGCTCCCAGAATACAAAGGCAGATGCTCTCTCTCGCACTTACGAGCCCGACTTACCTACTGGCTCCCCCGAAGCCATATTACCAACATCCATGATCGTCGCACCCGTGATCTGGGATATTATGACCTAGATCGCTGAGGCTCAAACCCAGGACCCTACCCCAGCCGATTGTCCAGAACACCTCACCTGTGTTCCCCTCATCCTACGACCTCGAGTGCTGGCCGAGGTGCACTCCATCCCCAGTTCTGGCCATCCAGGTATTGAGGCTGGGGGCCCACACTACGCCAGGATACCATCAACTTCATCAGGAACTGCGCCATCTGCAACACCTCCAAGGTCCCTCGACATCTACCGGCCGGGCTCCTCCAGCCCCTGCCCTTGCCGCAACGCCCTTGGTCCCACATCGCTGTGGACTTCGTCACTGACCTTCCCTCCTCTAATGGGCATACCACCATTCTCTCCGTGGTGGATCGGTTTTCTAAGGGCTGTCGTTTCATCCCTCTTCCCGAACTCCCCACGGCCATGGAAACGGCGGAACTAATGTGTAATTGGGTCTTCAGGTTCTACGGCCTACCAGAGGACATCCTATCGGACCGTGGGCCCCAGTTCACCTCCCGTCTATGGTCAAGCTTCTTCCGGCTCCTGGGGGTCAACGTAAGTCTCACCTCAGGATACCACCCACAGGCCAACGGACAGGTCGAACGTCTGAACCAGGAGTTGACTCGCTTCCTCGGTTCATACTGCCAGCACCACCAGGAGGACTGGAGCCGTTATCTCTTCTTGGCAGAATACGCACAGAACTCATTACGCAAACCCGCTACTAACCTCACCCCGTTTCAATGCACCTTAGGGTTCCAGCCACCCTTGTTCCCTTGGTCTGGGGAGCCCTCCGAACTTCCGGCCGTCAACTCCTTGTTCCAACGTAGTGAGGAGGTCTGGAATGAGGCTCACGTCCACCTACAGAGGGCCGTTCATCACACCCGGACTCAGGCCAATCGGAGACGCCAACCCAGTCCACCCTACGAACCCGGCCAGTGGGTGTGGCTCTCGACCCGGGATCTTCGCCTGCATCTACCAAGCAAGAAGCTCAGTCCCAGGTATGTGGGTCCTTTCAAGATAATCAAACAGATCACACCAGTATCTTACCGTTTAGAACTTCCCCCTGACTACCGTGTCTCACCCACGTTTCATGTGTCTCTGTTCAAGCCCGCTGGCAATCCGGAAGGAGCAGAGGAGCTAGACGAGACCGCCCACCGCGGACCCCGCGGAGCTCCCTCCAACCGCCGCCAGCGGGAACCCTCTCTGGACTTTTAACGCACTCCATTTCCCATCACCCCGTGCCTGGGACTCCCCTTCCGGTTCCGTGTCGCCCTGGTTCACTTCCTGTTTCGGCCATTTTATAGACCGCTGTCTCGGTGGGTTTCCCCGCGAAGTTTTGTTAGTGTGTGACTTTCAATCCTGAGCATTTTCCTTTGTATTGCCTTACCGTTGCCGATGCCCCGGGTGGAACAGATGCTTCGTCTCTGAAGGCTCTGGTCTTGCCCTCCAAACGACTGCGAGTCACTTCAGCGTTGGTGGGCAAGGGGTACACAGCGGCGGGTCAGGCTGGTGCGTGTCTGCACACCATGTCAGTGTTACAGGCGTACCAGGCTGACCTGTTAAAGGAGCTGAACGAAGGCGATGAGATCAGAGATAGCGAAATCTCTGAGCTCAGGAGGACCGCTGATTTGTCTCTCCGTGCCACCAAGGAGACCACCCGCGCCATCACTCGCTTCTGGCCTGTTCCGTCGTCGACAGGTACCAGGAGGCCCGTAAGCAAGCGGCGGCGTTCCAGCGGTTCCTCCCCCGCCGCACTCCAGCTCACGGGGCTGCTGGGCGGGAGCAGCCCAGCCGTCTACCTCTTCCTCCTCGTACAGGGAAACGCAAAAACAGAGCGTGGCCACTCGCACTCCTCCCCAACGAGAGCGAGTGGTCAAACGCTCTAAGTCGAGGGCTTCCCAGGCTAAGCCCGACCTGAGGGTCGTGCTTCAGTCGAAGAAGTCCTCGGGGCAGTCCCATCCGGGGAGAGGCAGGGCACACCGCATTATTCGGTGTCCGCCTCTCCCCCGTGCCCTCAGGAGGCCGTTCTGCCAACCCTGCCGGTGCAGCGGTCTCCAGCAGGCGTTCATCCCAGTCTTTTCCGCCCAGCAATGTAGCAGAGCTGGGGAGCTCGCCACCCCCGCGGGGGTCTCTGGGGCCGTTAATTCAGGTGCTTCCTGCCAGGGAATCGATACAGGACACCGTTCTAGCGGACCACCATCGAGGTGGTCCCTCCTCACAACAGAGAGTCCGGGTTCTACAGCCGGTACTTCATTGTTCCGAAGAAGGATGGGGGCTTGTGTCCTATTTTGGATCTGCGTCTGCTGAACCACTCAGTAATGCGACTGAAGTTCAAGATGCTCAGTATCAAACAAGTTGTGTCTCAGATCAGGTCTGAGGACTGGTTTGTCACGATAGATCTAAAAGACGCATATTTACACGTCTCCATCCTTCTTCAACACAGGAATTTCCTAAGGTTTGCTTTCAGGGGTGAAGTTTACCAATATCGGGTTCTTCCGTTCGGCCTAGCACTCTCCCCCCGCAAAGTGTGTGGATGCAGCTCTGGCTCCTCTGCGACTCCAGGGCATCCGCATACTCAACTACATCGACGACTGGCTGATCCTGGCCCAGTCTGAGATGGGGGCGGTTCGGCATCGAGATGTCATTCTCGCTCACATGAAAGAGCTGGGGTTGAGACTAAACACCAAGAAAAGTGTGCCTTCTCCACTACAGAGGACCACTTATCTGGGCGTGGAACAAGGCCATGAAAGACATTCAGAACATTAGTTCACAAGACTTTTGAGATGTGAACAGACTTTGTGTAGTTTCTGGAAACAGTTTTCTGAATTCTGTTCAACAAATGAAAAAAGTAAATCATACCTGATATCTCTAAACTCATCATCAGTAGTCAAGGAAGTAGAATATGTGTAGTTGAACACCTGATCTTAGTACAGCTCTCTTAGTTTGAAAGACAGCAGGATTCATCTGTTGTGCAGGTATCAGATCACTAAAAACAAACAACATAAGAAAAACATCTGTGAGCATGTTAATATCAGGAGCATCTGTAATATATATATATATTGTGTATGAGCTTGTAGACACAGACTCGTGCATTTGTACTAACGTAAAAAGGACATTTTATATCTATATATAAATAATAATCATTGTTTTTCACGTTAAACATCTATTCAAGAGCAGAGTATTGATAAACATGGTCTAAACATACACTCAAGTCATAAACATAAGCACGCTTTGTATGTATTATACAATACAAAAACTTTTTATATTTGGGAAACTATATTATTATTGTTAAGCGTAAGTGTAAACACTATTACCTTTACATCGCATCATTTTCTATTGTACAGAACGTTAAAAAACATCTTGGCGTCGTGACACATTTTGATGCAATGAAATGAAATGTACTACATGATGTTTCACTTGCTGTAGTCATGAATTATAGTTTGAAAAAAAGTCTTAACTAGTAAAATGTGTACAAGTTCTGTCACAATAACACAGTAACAACTAACACAATCAGGCTAATAAAAGAAAGACTTACTCAAGTAAATATCTCCTCTGATGGATCGCACTATGTGTCACATCGTGTTCTTCCTCTGAATTCTTATTCCTCACAGCGCATCTTCTTACAGAAAGGACAAGTAGCCCAGATGAACTTGGAAAAGAAAAAGTCTCGGCGCTTTGTTTACGGTGATGTGGGCGGTTACGTTTGGCACTCGCCCTCACGTGGCTATTACACTATGAAAGCGAAAGCATCTCGTGGGCGTGATCTAATTAAAAATAATGAAGCAGACGGGAGAGATTGAACATGGAGTTGGTTTCATTCGGATTACTTCATCAGAGAATATTTGTTTTCGGCAAGAGGGGCTTCATCTAAAAGTAAAAATATCAAGCTTTCTATAGATATCTCTCTCATGTGTGTGCGTCACGTATTCGCTGAGTTTTAGTTCATTTTACTGACGCATTTCAAAATGATACGTGTTGGGACGGAGACTGCTGAATGCGCACCCTGTTTATTTTCCTTGTTTTGCAAAAGCATAATGTTTTGTTAATATTGTGAGTGTACTCAAATAAAAGTAGATCCTCTACAGATTTAAATGATGCATTACTCTTACATGTACGATCAAAAATGAGCCAGCATTTTAGGTTCTTTTTGCTCGTGTCATGAAAATATGCAATTCGGGCCGCCGGCACCACCGTCGACCCCAGGAGGTTAAGTTGCTGGATTGTGGAAGCAAATTCTGTCTCCTATGTCTCTTCGGGCCTCCCCCCTCCTCTGGGGGTTAAGGCCCACTCTATCCGGAGCATGGCTGCCTCTAAAGCCTTTCTTGCTGGAGTCTCCATGCAGGATATTTGTAACGCGGCGGGATGGTCCACGCCCCTCACTTTCGTCAGGTTCTACGACCTAGACTTGCGAGTCTCTCCTGGCTCTTCTGTCCTTTGCCCTAGCTCTTCCTAGGCAGGGACTCGGACCCTGGCGGCGTGGGCATCTCGTTCCCATAGCGTTTTCGACGCGGCTCGAGTTCCTGAAGGGGAACGTCTCAGGTTATGTATGTAACCCCGGTTCCCCCAGGGAACGAGACACCGCGTCTTGAGGCCATGCTCCTGCATCCCTGCAAGCGCTGCTTCTCTCCTTGAAAGCTGACACTCATTCTGGCGCACATGCTTTTGGTGGTTGTGGTGCCCTCTGTTTTTTAGTTGATATCTGGGGGCTTGCAGCAAAAGAGCGGGAGAGTCTGGTTCCAGCATATACCAGTTCCTCCATTTTCTGTGAGAAGCTTAGAAGTGGAGATGCTGGAGAGAGGGATAAGGTGTCTGGTGAGTGGGGCTCTGGTGTTTCCAGTGGCTGAAATGTGTTGTCTTGGCTTTCCTGGCTGTTTACCAGAAAGTCGTCCTTCGGCACTGAGTCTTGGAGCTGTTGTAGTACGTCACAGTCTGTCTGTGATGAGCTCTGTGGGCAGGGCTCAGCCGGGATGGTGTCCATGAGCAGTTCTTGTTGTGGCTGTGTGGCATTGTCAGTGTCCTTGTGGGATGTGTCGACCACATGATGACTCTGAAGCTGATTTGAAGTCCTGTGGTCACTCATACTTTGTCCAGGAGTGTGTGTGTCATTCATGTTGGGTGGACTGGCACACTCCACTGAAGGATGACGGAGTGAAAAATAGATGTTGTCCTTTAGCACTCTTGCACCAAGTTTGTTTGGGTGGAGGCCATCCAGTTCAAACTGTTGTCTATGGCCCCAGAAAAGTTTGAAGTTGTCATGAAGTTGACTCCTTTTTGACTGCAGGTTCTTTGTAGCCATGTATTCAGCCCGAGCAACCGTGAAAACATGTTAGTTCCCCTTGCTGGGAGTGGTCCACTGATGACTGGCTGAACTTCAAGTCTTCTAAGTGTTTCGATGAGTTCACTGAAGTCCTTCTTTAGGAGTTCTGACTGCTCTTTCCGAATATCATTCTTCCCCACATGGATGATGATTCGATTTGCAGTCTTCCCTGTTCACATCAGAGACGGTTGCTTGAGGAAAGCAGCATGTAGTTGTAGTACTGCTACTGATATTTATGATAATGGAGTCACTCACTATCAGAGTCCTGGGCTCGGCTGCGCTCTGAGCTGAATGCCGCTGTCTGTTCGACCTTGAGCACCTGTTTGTAGCGATGTTAGCTGCTGTCTCACCCACATTCATTAGTGCTTCAAATCTGTTCTCAAGCTGTATAGGAGGTGGTAAAATACCAGTTTTTGCAAGCCTTGTCATAGCCATATCTGGGGTAGAGGATGCTACCGCAGCAATACGAGACACTCGTGACAATCTGATGTCTCGAGTGCCTTTGGGTCTCGCTCCCTGTTTTTGCCATCGATTAGTGTGTCAATTAGTTTCGGCTTGTTCCTCTACACTTATAAACTGTTGAGATTCACTGGGTTCACGGGACTCACCGGCTGTATGCTGAGGGGGTCCGTGACGATGGTCTGCTGAGTGTTCCACCTGTTTTGGAAGTCCAGCAAGTAACTTTGTTTCAAGAACCACAATCCTTTGTAGAAGTCTGTGGCAGTTTATGCAGCAAGTAGATTCTAGAAGAGGCTGAAGAGGCATTTTCTTTCTCGTCTGTTGAAAGTAGGCAGCTGTGTTTTCCCGTCTCCGGAATGTAAACTGCTGGCAGTGGGAGGCAAAGAGTCTCCTTTTTCGTAGTATTATTCCAGTTACGAAAAGTTTTTAATTTAGTGTTTGTGCCAAAAATGTGTTGTTTGAGCACTGTGCTCATCTGCTGAGGTTAAAATCTTAGAAAAGTCTGAGAATTGTCGCAGGCGGAATTGTGGATATCAAACGCGGAGGACGACGTTGTTCACTTGCAAGTTAAGTAAACAAGTTGGAGTCAAAAAAAAACAAGTCTCTGGAGGATAAACTCGTGGACTTGGAAACCAGATCCCGCTTGAATAATTTGAGACTGGTGGGTCTGCCGGAAGGTGCCGAGGGACGGGATCCATGCTCCTTTTTGGAGAAGTGGATTCCAGAGGTGTTGGATGCTGTGACGTTGCAGTCCTCAGGTATTATTGAAAGAGCACACAGAATCGGACCAATGAAGGACTCCAAGGCGCCGCCAAGAACGCTGATAATGCGGTTTCTAAACTACAAGGATAAACAGGCGGTCATCGCAGCTGCACGGGCTAAAAAAGACATTTGGTACAAGAACCAGCAAATTCGGTTTTATGCTGACTTGGTCACTGGAATACACCAACTGAGGAAGCGGTTCAACCCAATCCGCCAGGAACTGCGCGACTTGGGGATCCGACATGGAGTGGTTCACCCATCTAGACTGTTGGTAACTTACAAAGAACAGACCCGTAGCTTTAAAACACCAACTGAAGCGCGGGAATTTATCAAGAAAATTCAGGAGGACACTGGCGTGAGTTAAAATGAATGGTAGAACATTTGCATAGGATGGCACTTTGAAAGTGCATTCGCGTTCAGAAGCCAGTCTCTGGTACGAAAAAAAAAATACTTTCAAATATACACGTTATGATTTGGCTGTATCAGACACGTGTGATGCTTAAGTTAATAATAATAAGAAATTTGTGGAATAGATTTAAAGTAAACGTGTTGCAGATGAGTGTAATAAGATAGAGCAGCAGCGAGTGTTCAGTTAAAAGGATAACAAAGGGTGGTTTGACTGATCCTCACTAGGTGTGGAACAGTCTTTAGTGATACTGGGAGTCAGGGTGTTTTTAGGGGGGATCTCGCGGGAGTGGGAAAAGTGTAGTTCATGTTCAGTGTGTTGGATGTGGGTTCAAGCATCCAGGTTTGCCATGTTTCCCTGTATTTTTATTTTTTATATTGCAAGGTAATCTATCTTTATCATTTCTCAGAGGTGGCTCAAGGAGTATCTCTTAATTTTGTTTTTTGGAACTGCAGAGGTCTACAACAACTCAGAAAAGTTAAACAAGTCATGAATAAATTAAAGGAAATGGATTCCAAAATTGTGTTTTTACAAGAAACACACCTATTAGAAAAGAATGTCATAAGGATAAGGAAAAGATGGCAGGGTAGTGTATTCTCAACATCATTCTCATCACAGGCCAGAGGAGTTACGACCCTTATTCATGGTACAGTCCCATTTCAAGTGAAACAAGTAATCAAAGATAAGTTTGGGAGATATTTAATAATTCAAGGTTCTCTATTATCAGAAAATTTAAATTTAGTAAACTTGTATGGCCCCAATACAGATGTGTCACGTTTGTCGTTGTGCGAGGAATGAAGCAGGAAGAGAGCGGAGATCCAATAGGTGCAGTTTATTTAAATACTCTAAAGTGTACATAAAACAAAAACAGGGGGAACAGCAGGGAAACAGCAGGGAACAAGCAACCACGACGAAACATAACGGAGTAACAATGTAATCACTGACAAGGACACGGGGGAACAACCACACTTAAATACACAGAACAAACCAATCAAAACAGGTGAACATGATTAGACAATGACGTAACTAACAAGGACAGAAACAGGAAGACCAAATATGGGTAACACTGGGAAAACACTCACAAACAGTCCAAAGGGCACACAACGGTCTGACATGATTAACCTTTCATGCGGCTCGGGCCGTAACACATACACTGGGGTGGGAGGGTGGGTGCCCTGAAGGTCTGTGCCGGACAGACACAGGGTACATAGGGACGTACCTCCAGGGCGGATCAGGGAGCCATAGCGGAGCACAGAGTTCATTAGGCCATGGCGGATCGGGGAGTTCGGGGAGCCATGTCCGAGCACACAGTCCTTGCGGCCATGGCGGGTCAGGAAGTTCAGGGAGCCGCGGCCGAGTAAACCGTTCTTGTGGCCATGACTGATCGAGGGGTTAGCCCCCCCCCCTAAATTTTCTTGGGGGAGCTTGGGGCACAGCAAGCCCAAGAGAGGATGGGAAGGTTGGGCTTAGTAGGTGCCGACTCAGGAGGGCTCGCTGACTCAGGAGGGCGCGCTGACTCTGGAGGCAAAGGCTTTAGGGGACACTCTGGAGGCACCGGCTCTGGAGGGCGCGCTGGATGAGGCGTCGGCTCTGGAGGGCGCGCTGGATGAGGCGTCGGCTCTGGAGGGTGCGCTGGACGAGGTGCCGACTCTGGAGGGTGCGCTGGACGAGGCGCCGACTCTGGAGGGCGTGCCGAAGCCCTCCAGGGTGGAGCAAACAACAGCGTCAAGGACAGTGACCTGGGGAGAGCAGGGATAGAGTAGGTAGATAGAATAGGAGGAGAAGCAGCGAGTTCATAAAGCTGACACCTCAGGAGGCATTGGCACGGCTTCTCCGGCGGAAGAGGTTTCTGGAGTGGACTTGAGACTAGACGAGAGCTCCGCCTCTGGAGGGCGCGCTGGAGGCAGCCCGGGCTCTGGTGTGTGCGCTGAAGGCAGCTCGGGCCGTAGCTTGACTTGACTCCTGAAATGCAGCAGCCACTTGCCTTGATTCAGTAGCTGCAGCTGCAACTTGACTTGCCTCAGAAGACGCAGCTGCAGCTTGACTTGATTCAGGAAACGCAGCTGCATCCTGACTTGCTTCAGAAGACGCAGCTGCAACTTGACTTGCTTCAGAAGACGCAGCTGCAACTTGACTTGACTCAGGAGACGCGGCTGCAGCTTGACTTGACTCAGGAGACGCAACCATAACTTGACTTGACTCGGAAAATGCAGCCGTAACTTGACTCGACTCAGTACACAGAGCTGCAACGTGACCAGACTCTGAAGACGCAGCTGCAGCTTGACTTGATTCAGGAAACGCAGCTGCAACCAGATTTGACTCAGACGCAGCTGCTACTGACTTGACTCAGGAAACGCGCAGCAATTTGGACAGGAAACGATTCGGAAACTTGACTTGACTCTGTGGATGCAGCTGCAGTTCTACTTGACACAGGAGACGCAGCTGCAACTTGACTTGATTCAGAAGACACAGCTGCAGCTTGACTTGACTCAGAAAACGTAGCTGCAGCTTGACTTGACTCAGTAGACACAGCTGCAACTTGACTGGACTTAGGAAACACGGCTGCAGCTTGACTTGACTCAGGAGACGCAACCATAACTTGACATGACTCGGAAAATGCAGCCGTAACTTGACTCGACTCAGTACAGAGAGCTGCAACATGACCAGACTCCGTGCATGCAGCGGCAACTTGACTAGACTCAGGAGACGCAGCGGTGTTCTTACGGCGCTTTTTCCTCGCCGCCTTCTTGTGCGCCGTGGGCGGAGTCCGAGCGCTGGCCGCGGGGGCTGGTGTGCGAACAGGAGCCGTGACCCGAACGCTAGCTGCCCACACTGACACCAATGGTGGGTCCAGCACGCTGGCCATCATGATCGGCCATGACCTCGACAGGCCGGCCGCGGGCGGAGTCCGAGGGATGGTCGCAACCGCGGTTGGAGTCCGAGTGCTGGCCGCGGGTTCCGGGCTGACGATGAGTGAGGAGTTATGGAGAACGGGGTTGAGCGAGGGAGGACCGAAGGAAACAAGCTCGCCGGAGCAGTATGTGGAGGAACCTGGCTGATGGTGAGCTGGAGCAGCCACGTGTTTATTAATGGGGGGAAGATCAGAATCTTCCACATCAACACAAAACTTGGAATTACAAAGAGCAAGGACATGGTTGATAAACTCTGCAATCGGTTTGCAGCGTTCCTCATAAGCGATTGAACAGACCAGTGTTTAATCGGTTAGCCCCATTAAGAAACACGTGGTAATCATCGCATCGTTCCAACTCACCAGGTGGTAAAGGCTCAAAAATTCCTCCACACACAGCTCCAACGGCCTCTCCGCCTGTCGGATGCTCATAATAAGTTCCTCTGCCCAGAACATCTTCTTTTCTTTTTGCAGTGGTCGGTGATTCTGTCACATTTGTAGTCGTGTGCGAGGGAATGAAGCAGGAGGAGAGCGGAGATCCAATTAGTGCAGTATTTATTTGAATAATCCAAAGAGTACAGAAAACAAAAAGGAAAACAGTAGGGAACCAGCGAACACGACGAAGGGAACAGAGTAACAATACAATCACCGACACTAACACTGGGGAACAACCAAACTTAAATACACAGAACAGACCAATCAAAACAGGACAGGTGACAATGAAGACAATGACGTGACTAACGAGGACAGGAACAGGAAGACCAAATATGGAAAACACATACAAACAGTCCAAAAGGCACACACAGGTCTGACAGTTGTTTCATTACTGGATGAATCTGTTTTTTAATGAATCTCTTGAATGATTCAATGACAAATACACATGTTTAACAGTCACTTGTCAGCACCTACTGGTGTACCGTCACTTGTATAATCTTTATCTGAATTGTCAACTTTGTTTCAAATGATTTGCTCTATTTTGATAGCTACTGTAGACATCAGTGATTTTATCCAAACTAAACTTTTATCCCAGTACTTCTTCGATCTTTTGAATAATTCTAACAGAAAAAACGATAAGTGCTGTTGAAAAAGTGTGACACTGTTTTATTCCTACACATGACAACTGCCCTCTCTTTCTGGATCAGTAGGTACATTGACATGACGCACTGTATTGCAAAAAAGCTCCATGTAAACAACTCAATCGAAATAAAAATGCTCAAACCGATTACGATTTCAATTACTTTAGAAAGGTAGGACAAACCTTTTCTAATCCATTCCATAGGACATGTAAACACTTGATCAAATTGATAACTGAACTAGAAAAGTTTTGCGCATGTGTAATGAAGTAGAAATGACATATGATGCACAAAATGAGCTGATGTTGTTGTAATATTATATTAAAGAACATAATAAATGAATAAATAAATGACTGCAATGTCAATCAAAAATTCTCTTTCTACTTATCAACTGTGAAGTGGTGTAAGACAACATTGTCCAAGTGACTGTTTCAGACTCTGATTTGCAGACACCTTGTTTTAAGCATGAGAAAGGGTGTTTTTATTGCTTGGTTAGTATAAGCAGCACAACACAAAGCTTTGTGGCTCATCGTCTCGTAATCAGGATTTGAAAAAGATAAGATGTTAAGTTTGCTTTTTAAAACAAATGGATGGTTACACTAGTCAAAGCTTGTGTTTACACCAGCTCTCCATGCTGCATCTGTTAAGATAGTTGCCTACATCTCCTACGATTAAAATGAATGGCTAGTGCGGTGGCTGTGACATACGTAAACCTATCAACATCCATCGCCATGACTTATCGTGAGATGAAAAAAAATTACGTTTTAGTCTCATAACATTGGTTAATAAAACTGCCGTAATTTCGCAACATTGTTTTATCAACAACATCGCAAAAGTTTTGTGCAAATCCGTGATGGAAATGCACCTAGTGTACTATCTACACTGGATGCGGCGCGGCACAGCGCGGCACTACACGACAAATCCCCACTGGCAAACTGATGCCTCATTTTATTTATGACATACTGACAAAGTTTAAAGGGGCCATCGGGTGCCCAAGTTTATATGATTCTTTAGGGTCTTAATGAGAAGTCTATAACATACTTTGGTTAAAATTTCTTAGTGGTAGTGTAAAAAAAAACTCATCGATTTTACCATGTCAAAATCAGCCCTTGTTAGAGTGAGACATTCTGTTGCATGTTCCTTTAAATGCTAATTCTGTTCAACAAGTAACACAAGTAAATCATACCTGATATTTAAATGCTTGCAAAACTCATCATCAGTAGTCAAGGAACTTGTGTTACCAATAGAAAATCAGTGTAGTTGAAGATCTGATGTTGGCACAGCACTGTCAGAGGAAAAGTTAGCAGGATTCCTCTGTTGTGCAGGTATCAGATCACAAACAACTAAAGCAAAACAAAAAACATATGTGAGCATGTTAATATCAGGAGCAATTTAAAGAATCCTTGCTAAATAAAAGCATTAATTCTATAATTTCTATCCCCCCCCCAAAAAAAATATTCATATAGGTATCTAGTCACTAAAATAAATAAATAAATGAATAAATCAGTGTGCATGTTGATAGACCTGGAGCAACTATATTGTTACATTAGCAATCACTAATATTGTCCATATGACTGTGACATATGACTGTCACGCTTAGACGAAGCACACAAACAACGACGTAAATAAACGAAAAGTATTTAATAAATCCAACAGGGAACACAGGAGACTTAGGAACACAGGGTAGTAACATTAACGTCCGACAAGGAAAGGGGGAAAACACACGCTATATATACACAGACTGATTACAACCACAGGTGCAGACAATAAGGGAAATACCAAAACACACAAAGCTGTAGGGGGAATTGACGGGAGAAACCAACTAAACAGTCCAGGGGTGTGACAATGACATTGTCCATTGACTGTGTATTGCCGGTTGGAACCGACTTCCGGTTATGGTCTCGTGTTGCAGAGTGGTGTGCAGTTGTAGCTCCCTAGAGTTTTATTCTTCTGAGGAAATTTTATTTATACTAATTTAATTTTACTATTACTTTCTGTTGTTTAAAGTGATAAAACATAGCTTTTTCTCCCCACCAGATTTCTGTTATTATCCATCAAACTAATCCGATCGCTCGCTTTTAATCTATAACCGCGAGTGCAACGCCACGCTGTGCGTTAGCATTCCGTTTGCCGGTTAGCCTGCCATTTGCGTTCCCACTCACGTCTCTATTCACGTCTACTACCGCTTTCCTTTTTTCCCCTCGCTCTCGTTGATCGCTCGTTTTTATTCTACAACCGCAAGTGCAGCGTGTTTGTAGTGTGTTAGGCGGTTAGCTTGCCATTCACTTTTACTTTTTCTCTATGCCTTTTTCTACACAAGTTCATCAGACAACAGTGGTGAGTTGAAATCGTTCTACAGCTACGGTGAGTAATGGCTTCTTCTCCTTTTCTGGTAACCTGCATCACCTGTCATATGTATAGTTTATCAATCTCTGTCGGCAGCGAGGGATTCACATGTGATAAATGCAGGGAAATAGTTAGGCTGACAGAGAAGATTTCAGAACTAGAGACACGCATCCAAACTTTAATCGAGGATAGTAAGAATGTGAGGGCATTAGATACGGCTTTGGATGCGACTAGCTTAGGAAGTCCCGTACATTGTTCGGTTCCGGTAACTTCGCCTTTGCAGCAGGGCAACTGGGTGACTGTGAGACGGCATAGTCGCGGGTCAAAACACCGCTCTTCCGTTCCGATCAGAACATCAAACAGGTTCTCCCCACTCAGTGACGCACCCACTGAGAAACCTGATCAAAGTGCTCTAGCTATTGGCGATTCTATTGTACGGAACGTGAAAATAGAGACACCAGCCACCATAGTCCAATGTTTACCGGGAGCCAGAGCGCCTGACATCTTGGCAAATTTAAAAGTGCTGGCTAATGCTAAACGTAAATTAAGTAAGATCGTTACTCACGTCGGCACAAATGATGTTCGACTTCGCCAGTCGGAGATCACTAAAAATAATGTTAAAGAGGTGTGTGAACTTGCAAGTATGATGTCAGACACTGTAATTTGCTCTGGCCCCCTCCCTGCGTATCGTGGTGATGAGATACATAGCAGACTGTCGTCACTAAATGGCTGGATGTCTAAGTGGTGCCCGCAGAATAACATAGGTTTCATAGACAATTGGACATGTTTTTGGGGCAGACCTGACCTGTTGAAAAGAGATGGTCTTCATCCCTCCAGGGGTGGTGCCGCTCTTCTCTCTAGTAATATGGCATATAGTCTTAGAGTTTGCACTTGACTAACTGGGGCCCAGGTCAGGAAGCAGACAGACTGGCTAAACCGACCGTCTGCTAGCCGCCTCACGTCACCAAAATCAGTTAATTCTCAGCACATAGAGACTCTTACACCTAGATATCATGCTATAGAGACTGTGTCTGTTCCCCGAGCTAGACAATACAAAAGACGTCCAAACCAATTTCAGAGTAACAATCTAATCAACGTTCAACAAATTAAAAATTTACATAATACAGAGAAACAAATGATAAAACTTGGCCTTTTGAATATCAGGTCCCTCTCTACAAAAGCGCTTTTTGTAAATGATATGATCATTGATCATAACCTAGATGTGCTATGTTTGACAGAAACCTGGCTAAAATCAGATGATTACATTATCCTAAACGAGTCTACCCCTCATGATTACTGTTATAAACATGAGCCACATCTAAAAGGTAAAGGGGGAGGCGTTTCTACAATTTATAGCAATATTTTTAGTGTTTCACAGAGAACGGATTTCAAGTATAACTCGTTTGAAGTAATGGTGCTTCATATAACCTTATCCAGAGAAACAAGTGTTAATGATAAATCCCCTATGACGTTTGTACTTGCTACTGTATACAGGCCACCAGGGCACCATACAGATTTTCTTAAAGAATTCGCTGATTTTATATCTGAGCTGGTGTTGGCCACAGATAAGGTCTTAATAGTAGGTGACTTTAACATCCATGTTGATAATGAAAACGATGCACTGGCAGCAGCATTTACAGACATTCTAAATTCTATTGGAGTTAGACAACACGTGTCAGGTCCCACTCATTGTCGAAATCATACTCTAGACTTAATACTGTCACATGGAATTGATGTCAATGCCGTTGAGATTCTGCAGCAAAGTGATGATATCTCTGATCATGATCTAGTCTCATGTATTCTCCAGATGACTAAAACTGTAAATTCAACTCCTTATTACAAGTATGGTAGAACCATCACTTCTACTACAAAAGATTGCTTTCTAAGTAATCTTCCTGACTTATCTGAATTCCTCAGCATGTCCAATAGCTCAGAAAAACTTGATGATGTAACAGAAACTATTGACTCTCTCTTTTCCAGGACTCTAGATACGGTCGCTCCTCTGCGCCTAAGGAAGATTAAGGAAAATAGTCCGACCCCGTGGTATAGCGAGCACACTCGCACCCTAAAGAGAGCAGCCCGGAGAATGGAGCGCTGCTGGAGGAAAACAAAATTAGAGGTTTTTCGTACTGCTTGGCGGGAATGTACCCTATCGTACAGAAAAGCGTTAAAATCGGCCAGATCTGATTACTTTTCGACTCTTTTAGAAGAAAACAAACATAACCCTAGGTATTTATTGGATCTTAGTGCTGCGTTTGATACTGTTGACCACAACATTCTCTTGAATAGACTTGAGAATTATGTTGGCATTAGTGGTAGTGCATTGGCATGGTTCAATTCGTATCTATCTGACCGCCATCAATTCGTGGCAGTAAATGAAGAGGTATCATATCGATCACAAGTGCAGTATGGAGTACCGCAAGGCTCAGTACTAGGGCCATTACTCCTTACGCTTTACATGTTACCCTTGGGTGATATCATCAGGAAATATGGTGTTAACTTTCACTGCTATGCTGATGATACCCAGCTCTATATTTCCTCGCGGCCCGGCGAAACGTACCAATTTGAAAAACTAATGGATTGTGTAGTTGAGTTAAAAAATTGGATGACAAGTAATTTCTTACTGCTAAATTCTGAAAAAACAGAGGTGTTAATTATTGGGCCTAAAACCTCAGCGTGTAATAACCTACAACACGGTCTAATATTTGATGGCTGTTCTGTCTATTCTTCGTCATCAGTTAGGAACCTAGGTGTGCTATTTGATGGTAATCTTTCCTTTGAAAACCACATCTCTAGTATTTGCAAAACTGCATTTTTCCATCTCAAAAATATATCTAAACTACGACCTATGCTATCAATGTCAAATGCTGAAACATTAATTCATGCATTTATGACCTCGCGGTTAGATTACTGTAATGCTTTATTGGGTGGTTGTTCTGCTCGCTTAATAAACAAACTCCAACTGGTCCAAAATGCAGCAGCTAGAGTTCTTACTAGAACCAAAAAGTATGATCATATTAGCCCGGTTCTGTCTACACTGCACTGACTCCCTATTAAACATTGTATAGATTTTAAAATCTTGCTAATTACTTACAAAGCCCTGAATGGTTTAGCTCCTCAGTACCTGACCGAGCTCCTATCACATTATAGTCCTTCACATCCGCTGCGTTCTCAAAACTCTGGAAATTTGATAATACCGAGAATATCAAAATCAACCGCGGGCCGGAGATCATTTTCTAGCGCCCAAACTCTGGAACAATCTACCCTACAATGTTCGGGACGCAGACACACTCTGTCAGTTTAAATCTAGATTAAAGACCCATCTCTTTAACCTTGCTTACACATAACAAATCAACATATTCTTATAATTCAAATCCGTTAAAGGATTGTTAGGCTGCACTAATTAGGTCAACCGGAACCGGGAACATTTCCCATAACACCCGATGTACTCAGTGCATCGTCAGAAAAATGGCATCTACGCTAATATTAGCCTGTTTCTCGCTTATTCTGAGGTCACATTAACCACTAGATCCAGTCCGTATCCAGACAGGTGGTGGATCAGCATCTAGAGACGACCTCTAAAGCCCTAAATCTCAGCGGAGTCCACATCAACTAGATGAGCCCCAGAGACGGATCCACAGTGAAGACCACATCACCTAGACGGCTGTCGACGCAAGACCACGGGAACTTTGGCCAGAGGAGAACTGGCCCCCCGACTGAGCCTGGTTTCTCCCAAGGTTTTTTTTCTCCATTTGCCACCGATGGAGTTTTGGTTCCTTGCCGCTGTCGCCTCTGGCTTGCTGTAACACTCAGCCGAATACGGCAGGCTACACTAATAAAGATCGTTCGTTAATCTCTCCTTTTTGAATGGATGTAGGCAAAATAAACAAACAGTCTCAAGATTGGATACCACCCAAAGTGTATTTACAAGATCAACACAAATACAAACATATGCCTCTATATACACAATATGCAACGTGAGCAATAGTAAAGTGCAGAATAGTCCAGTGTGTGTATGTATGTATGGATGATTTGCATCGGCCTCACCGGTGGGCATTTGAGTCCGTAAGCACGATGAAGAACAGCGCTGTCCTGTAACGGAATCGCCACGAAACACAGTCCCATAAGTGCGTAATCCCAAACGAGATTTTTCCACAAAGGCAGTATTTCCACGGAGGCAGACAATGAGCCACAGACACAGACAGCAGCAGATGATTTTCAACGATCGTAATCCCGCTACACGTAAGAGAGCGCTCCTGAACGCTGAAAAACGGGCTTCTTTTATCGGAAGTGTATGATCAGGTGTTTTTTGATGACGTCAGGGGATTCCCTGGCGTAGCGTGGCAGAACTCTCGCGAGACGAGAACAGGGAAAACGACATTTTGCAGGGCAGTACAAACAAGGGGATAAACTTACAACAGCTGAGACAACTAAATAAGCAAATTAGCAGTTTATCAACAGCTTATAAATATCCCTCTTATGTGGCCGTGTTACATTGCTTAGTTGGGGACATTCTCTTAACACAATATTGTATTTTATTTTATTGTTTTTGATTAACTACCTTTACCTCAAAAAGTGAGTGTTTACTGTTGCCTTTGGCATTGTTGATGTACTGTTTCCTATTTAATACTGTACAGCCGCCTTGTCACAATTCTGTATTGTTAAAGGCGGTATATAAATAAAGGTGACTTGACTTGATATGATTTTATAGTTATCATATATATTTGCAGATATGTGCAGACAGAATATTCAACAGTAAAGACTGGTCTAAGCATTCTTAAACACATTATTTTATATCGTCTAAACATTAGCCCCACTTTAATGTCAATTTGTTTATGATACATAAAACATTCCTTACGCCGTTCTGTTTGTGAGATAAACAAGCTTAGCATGTTCCTCTCAGCGCGTTCTCATCTGGAGTAAATACAAGGCTTTTTCCTCTCAGCGCTTTCTTACAAAAATGAAAGTATCCAACACAAACGAGTTGCTTTACGTTTACGAGTTGATGTGGGCGTTCATTTCGCACGTCTCTCACATGGATGTTTGTAATAACAATAGCGCCTAACAGCGCGTGGGCATGACCTAATTAGCGGTAATGAGCTCAGAGGGGAAAAACAGGACATGACATTGGTTTCATACGGATTACTTAAACACAGAATATATGATTTTGATGAAACTTACTTAATTTAAAAGAAGACATTTCAAGCTTTCTATACATATATCTCTCATGTTTGTGTGTCATGTATTCGCTGAGTTTTAGTTCATTTTAGTGATGCATTTCAACTGGATATTCACAGAGACTGAGAAGACTGAAAGGACACCTTGTATATTTTATTTTAAAAAACCATGAACATTTGTGGATATGTTGAACCCTGGTGAAAAAAAACAGCATATGCTGGTAGGTAAGTTTTGATGCTGGTTTATGCTGGTCCTTTGCTGGTTCATGCTGGTCCTTGACCAGCAACATAGCTTAAACCAGCTAAGGACCAGCATGAACCAGCAAAGGACCAGCTTAAACCAGCATCAAAACTTACCTAACCAGCATTCCAGCATCAAAACACACCTACCTGTGTCTTGCACTGAGAAGAGGCTTCTGTCGGGCCACTCTGCCATAAAGCCCCGACTGGTGGAGGGCTGCATTGATGGTTGACTTTCTACAACTTTCTCCCATCTCCTGACTGTATCTCTGGAGCTCAGCCATAGTGATCTGTGGGTTCTTCTTTACCTCTCTCACCAAGACTCTTCTCCCCCGATAGCTCAGTTTGGCCGGACGGCCAGCTCTAGGAAGGGTTCTGGTCGTCCCAAACGTCTTCCTTTCAAGGATAATGGAGGCCACTGTGCTCTTAGGAACCTTAAGTGCAGCAGATAATATTTTGTAACCTTGGCCAGATCTGTGCCACAATTCTGTCTCTGAGCTCTTCAGGCAGTTCCTTTGACCTCATGATTCTCATTTGCTCTGACATGCACTGTGAGCTGTAAGGTCTTATATAGACAGGTGTGTGGCTTTCCTAATCAAGTCCAATCAGTATAATCAAACACAGCTGGACTCAAATGAAGGTGTAGAACCATCTCAAGGATGATCAGAAAAAATGGACAGCACCTGAGTTAAATATATGAGTGTCACAGCAAAGGGTCTGAATACTTAGGACCATGTGATATTTCAGGGTTTTTTTTAATAAATCTGCAAAAATGTCAACAATTCAGTGTTTTTCTGTCAATACGGGGTGCTGTGTGTACATTAATGAGGGGGCAGCTGTGGGGGCAGCCATGGGGGCAACCCTAATGGTTAGGGAGTCAGGCTTGTAATCGAAAGGTTGCGGGTTCGAGTCCCAGGTCCGGCAGGGATTGAAGGTGGAGGGAGTGAATAACCAGCACTCTCTCCACCCTCAATACCACGACTGAGGTGAGTCCCTTGAGCAAGGCACCGTTCCCCCAATTGCTCCCCGGGTGCCGCAGCAATAGCAATATGGCTGCCCACTGCTCCGGGTGTGTGTTCACGGTGTGTGTGTGCATGTTTGTTCACTACTCACTACTGTGTGTGTGCACTTGGATGGGTTAAATGCAGAGCACAAATTCCGAGTATGGATCACCATACTTGGCCACACGTCACGTCCTTTCCTTTCCTTTCCTTTAAAAAAAATGAACTTAAATGATTTTAGCAAATGGCTGCAATATAACAAAGAATGAAAAATTTAAGGGGGTCTGAATACTTTCCGTACCCACTGTACATATGTACATAGCAGCAGTATGTGTAGTTAAATGAGACGGTCATGTTTGCAATAATATTACAGCATAGTCGCATACAACTCAGACACTGCATTAAAAAAAAAATCACTGTAGTGTCTTACTGAAGACTATCTGGAGTGAGCCACACATGTAGCTAATGATTTGATCATTCAATGAAAAAAAGAAATATGCCTTAATATGCGTACTATTATTTTTACTTTACTTTAAACCATCAAAATATTAAGCAGCTGCTTTTAAGCCAGAATTATTTCTGGGCACATGACACTACCACTGCAGGGTATAATACTTTTGTTATCGTATTAATAGATTAAAGATAAGTATTTCCATTCAAAAAAAAAAAAAAAAAAAAACTAAAAGGCTAATTTAAATCAATTCGCTCCGGCCACCTGGGGGATACTTTGTCTATCAGCCTACAGTGCGATTCCTGTTTATTAATGTTACGCATAGTGTGCGTTTGTACCTAGGTACGTTTTCAGGCACACATAGTTATTTAATAAAAAGTGTTTTAAATAAAAAGAGTTAATAAAAAGAGTTTTAAAAAGTCTGCATGCTTCAACCATCCTTCAATTCAATATAAGTCACTGTGCTTTTAAAGCGGTTTGCAGGACACTGGTGGGCTCAGGATCTCCTCTGTGCATCTCAATCTTGTACAGAATCAGTTTGTCAGGTTCTAATCACAGCACACTGTTTTCTGCTGTTGTATCAGTTTTTGGCCAACAAATGTTCTTCACTGTTTGCAAACGTAATAGAAATTAGACATTAATTGAGACAATGACTGATTTCGAAATAAGCGCCTGAGGTATTGTCCCACGCTCTTTTCTCCAGCTAACCAGAAATAAATATTTTCCATAACGATTCTTGTTAAAAACGAACAGTATCCTTTTCCCAGGTACACTAGAACAACGGTTCTGAATCCTGTTCTACCTGCTCTGCATGTTTTGCATCACTTCAGACGGTCACAGATCATCACATTCGATAGTACATATTTTCTTGTTGATTCTCGTTAAAAATGAACTGCACCTTTTCCCAGGTACACTAAAATGCTGAAATGCATTGAGACTTTTAATATTTGTCACAGGTTGATCCACTGGCTGCATTTACACTGCCAATCTTTTGATGCCCAATTCTGTTTTTTGTTTTGTTTTGTTTTGTTTTTGGACAACCCACTTACCTCTTCTTTTAAAAGTTAGCCATATTTGAAACCTGCATTTACACTACACTTGGCAAAACAAAATAAACAAAAAAATACATTATGATATCAATAAATCATTTTCAATAGTACGCTCAGTTTAATTTATTGAAACATTTTATAGAAACATTAAAAACATTTTTAATGCAATAGTTTCATGCTTGCATCAAAATTCAGAAAAACTTTGAGATAGAAATTGGTCTTAGGTTAACCCTCTGGGGTCTGAGGGTGTTTTGGGGCCCTGGAGAAGTTTTGACATGCCCTGACATTTGTGCTTTTTTCAGTATCTTAAAAACACATTAATGGCTGAAGTCTGGTTACACTGTAATCAGCACAAACTAGGCTACAATAATATGTAAGCAACATGAATGTACATGTTTGTGTTTTTGAGAAAACAATGTTTATGCGTGGTTAGTAAAAATCTTTTTTTTTTTTTAGTCACTGAAATAAGACCAAGAAACACATTCAGAACATTTGTGCACAAGACTTTTGAGAACTGGATGTGGTAGGCTAGAGTTTTTTCTACAAAATGATGTCAAAATCATCTCATTCAGTCATTCACAAAAAACAATATATCTTATTTAAATTTTCTAAGACGTGTTTTGTGATCGAAATGGAATATGCGAGGGAGTGACAATGGGCACTGAAAATTTAGTGATTCACACCTGAGACACAAAAGGCCCTCCTCTAATGGCCCATCAATGAGACTGTGACTGTCAGGTAGAAACAATGTGAGAAGATTCAAAGATTGGGGTTTTAGATTATCTGTATTTTATTTACAACACAGTATAATATAAACATACATTATGAAGGTCAAAGACACATTATTAAGCACACTGATCTAACCACAGAGATGTGAACAGATGGCGTGTTCTTCCTGAAAACTATTTTCTGAATTCTGTTCAACAAGTAGCACAAGTAAATCATACCTGATATTTAAGTGCTTGCAAAACTCATCATCAGTAGTCAAGGAACTTGTTTTACCAATAGAAAATCAGTGTAGTTGATGATCTGATGTTGGTACAGTGCTCTCACAGGAACAGTTTGCAGGATTCATCTGTTGTGCAGGTATCAGATCACAAACAACTAAAGCAAAACAAAAAACATATGTGAGCATGTTAATATCAGGAGCAGTTTAAGTGATCCTTGCTAAATAAAAGCATTAGTTCTATAATTTCTATCCCAAAAAATATTCATGGGGTATCTAGTCACTATCATAAATACATGAATAAATCAGTGCGCATGTTGATAGGCCTGGAGCAATATTGTTACATTAGCGATCACTAATATTGCCCATGTGATTTTATAGCTATCATATGCACACATGCTTTGTATTTATTATTATACAGTATAAAAACAACATCTGAGAAACTAAATTACTATTAAGCACATACACGCTTGATTAGATAATTGCAGAGTATTCAACAGCAAAGACTAGTCTAAGTATTCTTATACATTACTTTTATATCGTCTAAACATTAGCCCTACTTTAATGTCAATTGGTTTATGAAATATAAAACATTTCTGACGCCTTACAGATGCATTGAAAAGTTGCCTATGATATTTCAAAATGTTGCACTCGATTTCACATATTTTAGTCAGGAATTATAGTTTTGAAAAAGTCCAACTAGTAAATGCGTTCAAGTTTATGTCTCAACAACACATTATCTAATGTTAATAAGAAACATTACTTACACTGTTTAAGAGATCCTCTCGTCAGCTGCTGTAGCCGCGCTCGCGTTCTGTTTGTGAGATAAACAAGCTCAGTCTGTTCCTCTCAGCGCCTCCTCATCCAGAGTAAATACAAGGCTTTTTCCTCTCAGCGCTTTCTTCCAAAAACGAAAGTATCCGACACAAACACGTTGCTGCTTTGTTTACGGGTTGATGTGGGCGGTCATTTCGCTCGTATTTCACGTGGATGTTTGTAATAACAATAGCGCCACCGCGCGTGGGCGTGAACTAATTAGCGGTAATGAGCTCAGATGGGGAAAACAGGACATAGTATTGGTTTCATACGGATTACTTACACACAGAATATGTGTTTTCGATTAAACTTACTTAATTTAAAAGTAGACATTCCAAGCTTTCTATAGACATATCTCTGGTGTTTGTGTGTCATGTATTCGCTGAGTTTTAGTTCATTTTAGTGACGCATTTCAACTGGATATTCACGGAGACTGAGAAGACTGAAATGACACGCTGTATATTTTCTTTATTTACAAAAACCACGAACATTTGTTAATATGTTGAGCGTACACAAATAAAAATAAACTTTCTACAGATTCAGGTGATGTATTACTTTTATGTGTCCAATCAAAATTGAGGGAGCAATTCAAGTTCTTTTTGCTCACATCTGGAAAATATGCGCGTGCTCCCGCCTGCGGGTTAGCCGACCCCAGGGTGTTAAGAGACTCACATGTGTTGTGTCCTTGCCACTTAGTAACTGCACAAAAGAAATCCTCTTGATCCTTTTATTCAGAACATGCTACAACTCACCGAACTATACAACTGCTTCACTTAGGATCATTTTGAGCACGTCTTATACACTCAGCTATATACTGCCACCCTTTGGTTAAACTGCAAAACACAACATTTCCCCTCTCACTTGAAAGGTTTCTTCATCAAAAGTTACTATTTAGAACATGTTTGGGTTGTTTTGTTTTTTTTCTACTACAAATTACAGCCTCAGTAAGAACTTAAGTAACCAAATAACAAATAAGCATTTCTGTACACGGTTACTAACATTAACTTTACACTGCCTTAAACACTGTAATGAAATTACATTACTTCTGATACACATCTCAATTATAACAGTTCACATAACTTCCAGTGTAACATCAAACAAGATGTTTTTTTTTTTTTCCAAGCATGTATACAGTTTCAAAGGTTATCTTTGCTATAATCCTTCAACCACACAGGTGATCTACACACTCTATTACTCCTCCTAAGATCAAATGTCACTTGTGACTGCAAGCCCTCACGTTGAGTTGCAACAGGACCTTTAAAGCGTGTTAGTTTGGACGCATTCCATTTCTTTTTGTCACTTAGCACGAAGGTACTTTTCCCAATTTGTTTCTCAATGTTCAAGGGTGGAGAGAATTTGGAAGCTCCCTTTCTCACATGAACAGGTCTTTTCACTCTCACCCGGTCCCCTGGTTTGAAAGTAGGGTACTTGGCTCCACGTCTTTTGTCGGTATACATCTTACTCTTAAGCTGCTTGTTAGTCACAGTGTCCATAACTCGAGCACATTTGTCACTCTTAGGGCCCACGGGAAAAATGTTCAGCTTTGTACGCATTTTGCGATGGTGCAGAAGTTCAGAAGGAGAAACACCTGTAGTACTGTGCGGAGTAGCTCTGTAATTCTGCAAGAACTCAGTCACTGCAGGTTTCCATGGTTTCCCCATTTGTTCCGCAGAAAGGATGCATTCCTTTAGAACTCTGTTCCAGCGTTCCACAGCAGCATTTCCCTGAGGGTAATAGACGCTACTACGTATGTGACTTATTCCCCTCTCTTTTAAGAAATCCGCAAACACACTGGAAACAAACTGAGGGCCATTGTCAGTTACAACACACTGAGGATTGCCTTCCCTACTGAAGACTGAGTGAAGGAAGGATGTGACCACTTCTGCAGTAACATTTGGTGCAAACGCCACCTCCGGCCACTTACTGTGGTAATCAATTAGGGAGATGGCAAAACGGCAGTCCGAAGGGCCACTGTCAAATGGTCCGACTATGTCGATTCCTAGTTTCTGCCACGGATCGGGCGGCAGACTGACAGGCTGAAGAGGAGCAGGTGCAGTTTTTGCTGATTTATCATTCATTTGGCAGGTCAAGCAGGAAGAAACTGCGGACTGCACTTGAGCATCCATCTGAGGCCACCAGAATAAGTCACGTAGCCTCCGTTTAGTTTGAACAATTCCTTGGTGTGTCTCATGCGCTAGGTTTACCAGCTGACTGCGTAATGCAGAAGGAACAATAGCACGATGTTCACCTCTCCTCACGAGCACACCATCAACACAAAGTTCATCACGGATGCAAAAGAAAGGCACTAGCACAGGATCCAGGTCACGGCTTGTTTTCGGCCAACCCTGACTGATTTGTGAACGTAGCATAGCGAGCTCTGGACAGGATTCTGAAGCAGAAAGGAAATTCTCCACAGACAAAGTAGGCAATCCAGTAACAAAAGCAACCATTTCTGGATCCAGACCACCATCTGATTTTGTTGGTAATGGCAACCGGGATAAACAATCTGCAGCACAGTTAAGGCTGCCAGGTCGGTATATTATGTCATACGTGTAGCAAAGCAAGCGTGCTGACCACCGGGCAACACGCATGCCAGCCCGGCCAATGCCCTTGGTTGCCAGTAGTGTAGTAAGTGCACGATGATCAGTTCGGAGTGTAAAGTGTTGACCCCATAAATATGGCCGCCACTTTTCTACGGCCCAGACGCAAGCCAACGCTTCCTTCTCGACCGTAGAATACTTCCTTTCGGCTGCTGTAAGTGTTCTAGAAGCGAATGCTACAGTTTTCTCAGTCTCGTCTGGGTGCATTTGTGTCAAAACCCCTCCTAGTCCATAGTCAGATGCATCCGTCGACACTATTATGGGAAGAGAAGGGTCAAACAATGCAAGCACCGGGCTTCTAGATAGCAGTTCTTTCAATGCTTTAAAGCTGCAGTCAGCAGAATCAGTCCAGTCAAACTCAGCATTTGACGTATCTCTCAGCAGGGCACGCAAAGGCTCAGCAACAGAAGCAAAGTTAGGCAGGAATTTGCTGTACCACGAAATTAGGCCCAGAAATGAGCGCAGGGAAGCAAGGTCATGCGGTGCAGGGGCATCAATGATTGCAGACATGTGTTCATCATCTGGAAAAATTCCACTTTTGGAAATGACATGTCCAAGGAATTTTAGGGACGACTGGCTGAACGTACACTTCTCCCAGTTCAGTTCTAGTCCTGCATCGGATAAACGCTGCATGACAGAGCGCAGCGTCGCATCATGACTATCCTGAGTAGCACCATACACGATAATATCGTCTAGGTAGTTCCTGACTCCATGTATGCCTTCAAGAACAGTTTCCATCATCTTTTGGAATGCAGACGGCGCAGAGGCAAGTCCATATGGGACCCGGCAATATCTGAAGAGGCCATCATGCGTGATAAACGCTGTGATATCTCGGCACTCCTCATGTAAAGGAAGTTGATGGTAAGCAGACATCAAATCAATTGTAGTGAACACGGAAGCGCCTCTAAGATCATTCAAAAGTTCCTCCATGTGCGGTAGAGGGTGACTGTCAACAATTAAAGCCTTGTTTGGCTCACGCAGATCAACACAGAGACGAATTTTTCCTCCTTTCTTTGCAGTCACGACAATAGGTGAAATCCAAGGGGAAGAATCGATTTTCTCAATTATGCCCTTTTGCAATAGTGAGTCCAGTTCTGCAGAGACAGCTTGTCGGACAGCGAAGGGCAGTCGGCGTAACTTTTGGCGTACTGGGGTAGCATCAGATTTGACTGTTGGCTTATGGACGAAGCCTTTCACGCAACCCACAGAAACATTTGGAGCAGGAATGGTTTCACCAACAACTGCATGCAAGTCGTCAGGTGCAGGTATGGTATGAAAGTGGAATGAACAGTTCAAAGCTCGAATTAAGTCCATACCCATTAAAGCAGTGCCGCCTTTGACAATGTAAAGACACGCAGGTGTTACCTTATCATTCAGTGAGACGTCTGCATGTAAACATCCAAGGACTGGAATATCCTCTTTCAAGTATGTGACTAGTTTCACTTTAGGAACCGTGAGTGAACAGTCTGAAAAATGACTTTTGTAGACGGCTTCAGGCAAAATTGACACTGAAGAGCCAGTGTCCACGACTAATTTAGTCTCAACTGAAAGTCCGTTTGATGTTGTAACACGAACATCGCATAAAAGCTTGTCTGCAGTACTATTGATAGCATCAGTCAAAAGAACAACAATGTCAGGGACTACTTCCCTAACATCTTTAGAAGAGCGACATACTTTAGAGAAATGTCCGATCTTACCACAAGCATGGCATTTGGCACGGGCGGCAGGACAGTTGGTAGCATTAGCAAAGTGATTTTTAGCTCCACATCTGTAACATGTGCGATTTCCTCTCCGTGTACTATCAGCAACAGATTTAGCTCCGTCACAACGTGTCGTGCTCTTTTTCCGATACCGAAAGGACTTGGATGCCACAGCATTAACGGAACTTTGCGCAGCGAGCGTGTCCGAACTTGAAAGCGCTTGTTCCACCTGACACGCAATAGTAACAGCAGAGTCCAGCGTCAGTGACGGTTCCAACAAAAGTCTGTCTCGTACTGCTGGAGCATAGGATCGCTCAACCAGCTGGTCTCGCAGCATTTCGCTTTCCATATCAGCATAAGCACACGAAGAAGCTAATTCCCGCAGAGCAGACAGGAACTGTGGAATTGTCTCATCAGCACGTTGAGAACGCTTACGAAAACGATGCCGAGCGACCACAGTATTGACTTTTGGCATGAAATAATCCTCCAGCACATTCATTGCATGTTCAAATGTAGTTCCCGTATCAGGCAGGGTGTAGAACAGACGTTGTCCTTCAGTACCCAAGCTGTGTAGCAAAACAGCACGCTTTCTTGCATCAGGCCATGAGGCCCCTGTAGCATTAATGGCTAGCAAATAGTTCTCAAATATTTTTCGCCAAGTAACAAAAGGGATTGCAGGCTCTCCACTGCACGGAAGAAAAGGTGCAGGCGCAGGCACGGAAACCATCGTCGCCAAATTGTTGTGTCCTTGCCACTTAGTAACTGCACAAAAGAAATCCTCTTGATCCTTTTATTCAGAACATGCTACAACTCACCGAACTATACAACTGCTTCACTTAGGATCATTTTGAGCACGTCTTATACACTCAGCTATATACTGCCACCCTTTGGTTAAACTGCAAAACACAACAACATGCAATACAAATCAACAATATTTAAAAAGAACATTCAATATAAAAACACAATCATTCCCAGCTAACACAGTTACGTCGTGACAACGTTACTGGACCGGACCATATTCGTCGCAGCGACGTACCAAATAACGTTCCAGCGACGTTACTTTGTGATTCCCATATTCGTCGTGGCGACGTCATTTCGGACGTTGCTGGAACGTGGTGATTACGTCTCAGCGACCAAACTGCCACGTTGTGAGGACGTGACTATAAAGGACCAGATTGGTCACAGCGACGTCCCAAATAACGTACCAGCAACGTAACTTTGTGATTCCGATATTCGTCGAGGCGACGTTACAGTGTTACGTTGGTGGGACGTGACAAGTACGTCCTAACGACCAAACTACCACGTTCCTTATATTTTACATTTTTACTTCTCACCTTTAGTCTGGTCCAGAGGATGTGCTCCTACCACCTTTAAATCGGTATATAAATGACAAATTCATAAACATTTTCTGCTATAAAAAATAAAACACTTAATTCTAAAGTTTTTAATTGTTATAGGAGATTTTTGTGAATATATTCAATACATACATGCAAACCATTACAAAAGCATTACATTCTAAACATTAAATGAGCAAAAACAGTGCATTCATTTATTAATCAGCATTTACTCAGTGTTATTTCTACAACACTAAGCCAATACATTTTGAACATTACACCATAAATCATGTAAATTTTACTGAATTGTTTTCATTTTACTGAAAAGTTTCTCATTACTGATGGGTATAGTTAAAAGATTTTATCTGTAAAAATGATCAATAATTAATCAATACTCACTGACAACTCCCTATAATCTGGTACAAAAAAGACACTGATAAAAAGAAATGAAGCAATTCAGTAGTGACTTCTTTATTACTTTAAGTTAATTTGTTTCCTGAGTGTCCTGTGTATGACACACCTGCTACAAATATCTGATGGTGATGTGCTTCAATACTGCTTCACTATCCAAAGCAAAACCTAAACAATATTGTCATTACCAAAGTAGTACATAGTACCCAAGTACTCTGATGTCAAACATGTTCTTCCTCCTCTTCGCCAGCCTGAGTCTGTACTGCCAATATCGTTCTCTGGCACCTGAAAGGGAGGATCACCCTGTTAATGTTGCTCATGTATGTACACAATCAGTCAAAAAACTGCAGTCTTTGTGTTTCAATGTTTTTCGATAGAAGTCTATTCAAGTCTATTTCATCAAACTTACAGTACAAAACTGTAATATTGTGAAATATTATTTTTAACTTAAAATGTTTTCTATTGTTTTTCAAATACAAGTTAAAATGTATTTCATTCCTGTGAGGCAAAGGTGAATTTTTCAGTAGCCTTAACTCCAGTCTTCAGTGTCACATGATCACTCATATGATGAACTGATACTCAAGAAAGATTTCTGATTATCTATGTTGAAAACAGTTGTGCTACTTAATATTTCTGTGTAAATTGTGGTTTTTCGGAATTATTTTATTAATACAAAAACAAACAAAACAAAACAAAAAAGCTTATCTTTTTTTTTTTAAATCTTTTGTAACATTATAAATGTGTTTACTATCACTTTTGATCAATTAAATGCATCCTTGCTATTAAAGTCTTCCCAAAGAAAAGAAAATCTTAGTGACTCCAACCTTTTGAACTGTAGTGTACACAAAAAAAATTTAGGCAGCACGACTGTTTTCAACAACACCAATAATAATCAGAAATGTTTCTTAAGCAGCAAATCAGCATATTACAATGATTTTGAACACTTACAACTGGAGTAATGATGCTGAAAATTCAGCTTTGATCACAGAAATGATTTAGATTTTAAGATTAATTTCAAAGTTTGACCAACAGTATACATTACTACATTTAAATGAAAACACATCTTGTAATAAACAATGCACACATTCTCAAAGAACTTACGTTCTGATGATTACTTCCGTCCCTCACTGCTGCCTTCTTCAGTGGTTCCCAGACTTCCTAATTTTTCACCTTTCCTTTGAATCTACACAAAAAAATAACAGAGAATTTGGATAAGTCACCCCAAACTGTCAAGGTTCCTTTTGAAATCTTAAGTGGTTCTCCAGCTTCTAAAGTAAAGACAGAATCTGGGGCCATATTCACAGAGAATTTTATCTTACTACTATGTGTCCTAGCTAGGATATTTAGTTTAAAACCTATTTACAAAACTCTTAAGATTCTACAATATCTAACAAGAGGGTTCAGTCAATGCATAGGCCAGGGATCCTCAAATATGGTCCATGAGATCCACTTCCCTGCAGAGTTTAGCTCTAATCCTAATCAAACACATCTGAGCATGCCAATCAGTGTCTTCAGGATCATTAGAAAACCACAAGCAGATGAGTTTGATCAGGGTTGGAGCTAAACTCTGTAGTGGATTGTCCTTCCTGGGTAAGATTTGAGTAACCCTGGCATAGACTTAATTTAGTTAAATTTCCACACTGTGCATGGGTTAGAGCTCTTAATACTGAACTCTCAAAGTGCACCAGATAGACAAATTTGATTTTAAACTGTACAGTACATTATTGCTTACACAAGGCCATGGCCCCAGATCCCCCAGGCAGACCAAGGTCCAGCTATCCTCCATAGTCTCAAAAAAATCCTGTGGAAAACACAGCAAAATGATTTTGTGTATGATTTAGGCATAGGGGAGAGTAGGGCTGCACGATAAATTGCATGTAATTATCATGCGTGTATAGCCAGTAAAGCCAGTTCTTTGATTAGTAGTAAATTTCCATCACGTGCATTCAGCTGGAACGGCAATTTATACATGGAGTCGTAAATCACTCACAAGCTACGCAAAATTGTGCTCATAATCGCAGATGAATCGCATTTGATTATGAGCGTGATTCTGCGTAGCTTGTCAGTGGCGGCTGTGCTGGAGCGCGCTCAAGCTATGACGACGGCCGCGGATAGCGCTGCTCGAATGGCGGCGACAGCGGTGCCCGTTCACAAAATGGCGGCCTCGCCGGAGCGCGATCATACTCAGGCGGCGACAACAGAGCCCGTGCACAAAATGGCGGCGACTGCGGTGCCCGTTCGCAAGAGGGCGGCGGCGCCGCTGCGCGCTCGCAAGATGGTGGCGACAGCGGAGCCCGTTCACAAAATGGCGGCGATCACAGAGCTCCGTCACGTCACAGCTGCCATACAAGAGCCATTCAAAGGTACAGTTACATTTCCTGAGTCAAGTCAAGTTTCCAAGTCTACCCAAGTTGCAGCTGTATTTCCTGAGTCAAGTCAAGTTGCAACTGTGTTTCCTGAGTCAAGTCAAGTTTCCGAGTCAAGTCAAGTTGCAGCTGTATTTCCTGAGTCAAGTCAAGTTTGCAAGTCAAGTCAAGGTACAGCTGCATTTCCCGAGTCAAGTCAAGTTTCCAAGTCAAGTCAAGTTACGGCTGCTTTCCAGTGTCAAGGCAAGCTACGGTCCTTGTTCCTGTGTCAAGTCAAGTTAGAGCTATCACTCCCATCTCAAGTCAAGGAACAGCCATCTTTCCTAAGCCAAGCACTGTCAAGATGGCTGCCAGCCAGAGCCACTGCACAAGATGGCTGCCACGCCAGAGCCCCTCCACAAGATGGCCGCCGTCTCCAAGCCCCTCCACAAGATGGCCGCCGTCTCCAAGCCACTCCACAATATGGCTGCCACTCCAGAACCTGTGGTCAGCACCCGGACGCCACCTGTGGCCATGATGGCTCACGTGCTGGACACACCTCTAGTGACGGTATGGGCAGCTAAATTGGCGCTCCTTCATGCCGTGGCGGCTACCCCAGAGTCAAGTCAAGACACAGAGTCAAGTCAGGACACAGAGTCAAGTCAAGACACAGAGTCAAGACAAGACACAGCTGTCGTTTTCCACGAGTCAAGCCAAGTCACGGCTGTTCCCCACGAGTCAAGTCACGTTACGGCTGTTCCCCACGAGTCAAGCCATGTTGTTCCTGAGTCAAGTCACGTTACAGCTGTTGCTCCTGAGCCAAGCCATGTTGTTCATGAGTCAAGTCCCGGTACAGCGGATCTCCAGTCAAGCCTCCAAGTCCAGTCAAGCCTCCAAGTCCAGTCAAGCTTCCAAGTCCAGTCAAGCTTCCAAGTCCAGCAACGTCAAGGCTGTCGTACCTGCGTCAAGCAACCTCAAGGCTGTCGTTCTTGAGCCAAGTAAAGTCATTGATCTTCACAAGCCAGTTCAAGTCACCGCTGATCTTCATGAACCAAGTCAAGCCATAGCTGATCTTCACGAGCCAAGTCAAGTCACAGTAGATCTCCACGAGCCTAGTCAAGTCACAGTTGATGTTCACAAGCCAGGTCAGGCCTCAGCCAATCACCACGAACCAGGTCAAGTCACCGTTGGTCCTCGTAGGCCAAGTCAAATCATCGCTGGACTTCACGTGACAGGTCAAGTCACAGAAGCACTTGCTGAGCCAAGTCAAGGTATTGCTGTTATTCCAGAGTCAAGTCACGTCTCGTCTGACCGCCCAGAGTCAAGTCACGTCTCGTCTGACCGCCCAGAGTCAAGTCACGTCTCGTCTGACCGCCCAGAGTCAAGTCATGCCTCGTCTGACATCCCGAGATCACGGCCTATCAGGATGGCCGGCGTGCTGAACCCACCACTAGCATCAGTGAGGGCAGCGAACATCCCAGTGGCATCAATATCTTCTAGACCCACCTTTAAAAAGGTCCTGCCACCCGCCACTGCTCTTCCCGTAATGGCGGTTGCCATTTGGTGTGTGTGGTCTGCACACTGTGCTTCTGAGGTCACATCTGTTCACAAGTCAGCTCCTGAGATCACGTCTGTTCTCAAGCCTGCTCTAGTGCTCCCGCCTGGTCACAAGCCTGCTCCAGAGCTCCTGTCTGATCACAAGCCTGTTCCAGAGCTCCCGACTGATCACAAGTCTGCTCCGGAGGTCCGATCCCCGATCACAAGCCTGCTCCAGAGCTCCGTCTGATCACAAGCCTGTTCCAAGGAGCTCCCGACTGATCCCTGGGAGTCTGCTCAGGATGCATGCAGTCACAAGAAGCCCTGCTCCAGAGCTCCCGATCTGATCACAAGGCCTGCTCCAGAGCTCCCTGTTTGGTCTCAAGTCGCCAGGGCCCGTCCGGGTCTCCCAGTCGCTCCAGAGGCCTCTTCCGTTGGAGAAGCTAGCGCCCACAGTAATACCTCCTGAGGGTGTCGGCACTCGCCCATTAGAACCTCTAGGGAGGCGTTAACCTAAGCTCTCTCTGCCTCTCCCCTTATTCTGTCTGCCCCTCTTCTGTCCCCACCGATTGCTCCCCAGGTCCCAGACCATGGCGCGGAGTTCCTGTTCCGCCCTGGAGGGCTGCGGCGCTCCCTGTTCCGCCCGGTGAAACCTCCCTGTTCGCCCGAGGAGGACTCGCGGCACCTCCTGTCCCGCCTCCGGTTCCGCCCTGGAGGGCTCTTGCGTTGCCTGCTCCGCCCTGGAGGGCTCCTGTGCCTCCTGCTCCGCCCTGGAGGGCTCCTGCGCCTCCTGCTCCGCCTCCGGCTCCGCCCTGGAAGGCTCCTGCTCCACCTCCGCCCTGGAGGGCTCTTGCTCCGCCTCCGGCCCCGCCCTGGAGGGTACCTGCTCTGTCGGTCCTGCCTCAATCACTGGGCCCCCCACATGGACCTGGCCCTCCAGCCCTCGCCCTGTCTCGCTTCCACCCCACCGCTCCCCTGGACTGTTGTTCCCTCCGAGCGTCTGGAAGCCGCTCCTTGGGGGGCGGGCTATGTCACGAATCTGGTCGGTGTCCCGTTGTCCGCTCACCACCAGATGTCACTCTCACCTCACCTACACACTCTGACTGTTGCACCACACTCCGGACTGCATCTCCCATCCTCCACCGCACTGATTGCGTCAGCCCCCGTGACCAATCAGGCGTTCTATAAAAGCCCCGGTCCCTCTCAGTGCACCTCATGGATTGTTGAATTGTTGTATTGTTATGATATTGTTGTATTCCTAGTTCCTGCTCCGAGTTCCTAGTTCCCTGTGTTTTGTTTTGTTTCCCTCGCCTGGCTCCCCGTTTTCGACTGATCGCCGCCTGCCTTTGGATTATCGCTCGTCTTTATGGACTATTCTCTCGTCTAGCCTTCGACATTACTGTTTACTGTTGTTTGACCCTGCCTGCACGACCATGTATCTGTCTCGTCCATATAATAAAAGCTCGCATATGGATCCGCTCGCCTCTCATCATTCACTCCCCGTAACACAGCCCTAGGGGAGAGCCTTTACAATGGTCATATTCAGGCCAACTACTTTTTTTTTTTTAAACATGTTTAAAAATGACCAGGAGCTCGGGAGGGGCAATACAATAAAAGTGCAATATAAAGAAACAAACAAAATAAAAATAAATAAAGTTTAACTGCATGTACTATACTTAAAGGAGAATAGTCATCCTGAGTTATATGTGTTTGTATACATATTTGTAAGGAGTGTCATAAGAAATTATGTTTTTTGAAATTATGACCCAGTCTTTGCAAAGTGAACAAGCAAAGAAGATCAAATACCCATAACAAAAAAGGTAAAACAGCGATATAGGACGATTTTGAAGTTGAGGGAGAACATGAGATGGGAGTTTTTTGACATACCCTAACTGTCATGTACCGAAAAAAGAGTTTAGGCAGAGCAAGACAAGACGAGCATTTGACATTAAGAGGTATATAAATTGTATTATTTTTATGAAAATAACTGATCGTTTCACTAGATAGGACACTTCTTCTTCGGCCGAGGTTGTTTACAACCATATCTGGGAGCGTTAACAAACTCAGGGCACCATAGAAGTCTACTAAATGCTGAATTTAATCCTCAAAAAACAATTTTTTTATGACTGAAGTAAGAAATACATGAACATCTTGGATGACACGGGGGTGGGGGTGTGAGTACTAGGGATGCACCTATACCACTTTTTTTCAGTACTCGACCGATACAGATGGTTTTATTTTTGGTACTTGCCGATTCTGAGTACTGATATCAATGTTTTTTAATTTACCGGTAAATTTATAAAATATTGGGTACAGAAACTAAAAGAATATCTATTTGATAAATGAAGTTAACCAACTAACATTTTACATACAGTCAAACCAAAATTTATTCAGACATCTTTTCTCACATTTTGATCCCAAGTGATCAATTTAAATGTATGAAATTTTATGGGGGTATAATATGTCACACTTTTACTTTTTACTTTATTTTGCTGATTTACATAACTGAACTATAGTGTCCTGCACATTAATTAAAAAAATAAATAAATAAAAATGATACTAGTGTCTGAATAATTTTTAATTTGACTGTATATCTTTCAGTTATATCTACACTTAGTTTTTGCTTAACACTTACACCTAAGTTTTCGTTACTTTCACTGTTCACTTTTTGCTCTATGGTACATCATCTTTAATTTATTAGCATTAGAGCTGCTCCATTGCAGCAGCTACTGTAATCATGCATTTTGTTGTAATAATGCAGGGAACTACATGTTATAAATCTCCTAACAGTGATATTTTCACCAATAAAGTTGTGTATGCTTTATAGTGAATGCCCCTATAAATTTTATATTTCCGAATTAGTTTTAATCCAAATTACGTCTGTGCTAAGTGAGCAAACATCATTAAAGATCACGCAACAGAATTGTGCTCCCCCGCCCCCTCTCTTTCCCTATCTTTAGATAACTTGCGCATTGTTTTACTTACTTGTTTTTGACATATCTGACAGAACTACAAACGTCTGAGTAATGTCTGTGAGAAAACGATATTAACTCATCAAGCTCGTACAGTACCACATACCGGTATCGGTGCACCCCTAATTTTTGATCTAGAAAAGTAGACTTTTCCTTTAAGTGATATCTATCTAGTTATGAGTAAATTGTGAAATCCAACCCTGTGGATTACCTGCCTCTCCTCCTGAGCATTTTGTCGTGTGGGTCCAGGAAGGCTTCTTGTATGTCTGGATATCGATGCACAACTCTTTCAACCATGAGAAATGCAGTTCCAGCGTGGCTTCACATCTAGGGCAACAGAATGGTCAGGCAGGCCTGAAATATAAACATATAAGCCACTAAAATCAATTTAAATCTATAGTTGTGCCTGAGTGACACTAAAACAGTGAGGTTTAGCTTGTCACCCAGGATTCGCTGATTCCTATGAAACAGTTTTCATGATGGATTATCTCTTGATCCTGGATCCTTGCAGCCATTCATTTGGAGATGGTTTGGATGATATGCAGTTATTTCTAAAGAGGAAAGAATCAACAATACAAAAACACCAACAGCAGCATTGCTGGTCCTGTAGCTTATATCAGTTATTCAGTACTGAACAAGTCAGGAGCCAAATCAGTACCTGTTCTCGATAATCATCCTTACTCATAATCATAATAGCTGTCAGCTTGGTGCTGCCCAGACTATCTCTCCACCTGCTGACAAAAAGTATGTTAGACAACAATGTTACAACAATGAATAAAATATTGAGTCTACTAGGTAGTAAGAAATTGGACATCTTTTCTAATAAGCAACTCACTGAATCATTGCCTGGTTCATTGGCAGTCAGGACCTAAAGAAAATTAATCACTTGTTTATTAAAAGATTTGTTAAAATGAACGTATCAGATCCATTTGTGAATGAAAGGTAACGTTAACTAGCATAAAAAGCAAGCATGTAAAAAACACCTTTAACACCAATAGTGAGCAAATTTCACAATTTACAGGTCTGTTGCTCGAGGGGAAATGTGGAAATTATTGTTCCCACATACACTGAAGGTGTTCCCACATACACTGAAGGTGATTTCACTAGCATCGGTCTAATTAAACGTTTAAACAGTAGTTTATATTCAAGCTTACAAAATGGCTAGCATGAGCAACATAAAGCAAGAGAGTGGCAGGCAAACAAACTATTACGGTTTAAGTTTTTTTTTTGTTTGTTTGTTTGTTTATTGTGTTACATTTCAAACTAAACTAAAAAGAAGGAATACAATTTTATCTCATGATTTTAGCAGTTAACGTTACCTCAGACCGCGACATAAGCGAACCAAACATGGCGTTTATTTACGAAATTAATATAGAAAACCTACAAAAATACAAAACACTACTCTTCTTACATGATATCTAAAGTTATATCAGCAAAACGATGAATAAAAATTGATTTATAGCGCTTACCTTTTCCTTCGGGTCCATCTGCTGGAAGTTGACCGTTAAAGTGACGGGCACGCGCACTTACGCAGCACTCAAAAAGTGACGTGCGCTGGTTTAAATGTTCACTTGTCCCATGCCGTTTTTCAATAAATTTCTTCTGTCATTCACAAGCATAAATTATTGCTATTTGCTAACAAACTATTTGGTTTTGTTTTGTCATTGACTTGATGACAAATATATACATTTTAAATGACGGCATAATTATTATATTTCTATAACAATTCAAAAATGCTTGATTAATTCAGTATATTTCTCTTATTATAGGCTATCCAAATGGTATACACCTTAAAAAGATAGGCCAAATACATGTAGTGCAATAATAAGAAAAGTTATCTGGAGACCAGCTGACCACGTCGCTACAACGTTCCCATGCGACTAACTAGCGACGTCTTTTGAGGACGTGCACAGGACGTTTCTGGGACCTTAGCCAAAATTCTGAAAATGGAACGTTACCACGACGTCCTCACAACGTTGTCAAGTAATGTCACGCTGACCAAATGACGACCAACTGGCGACGTCCTCACAACATACTGTGTATGCTGGGTAGAGACCATGGGATCACGTCCTTACAACGTTTCCCATGGGACCAACTAGCAACGTCTGTAGAGGACGAGCCCACGACGTTTCTGGAACGTCACCAACATTCTAAAGCCTTGACTATCTCTCTAGCATGTATAAATGGAATGTCAGTCTTGATGAATAAATATCTAACATTTTAAATTGTAAGCAATTTATATTTAACAATTGTAAATAAATTGTAAATAAAATACTGGTAGACCTATACTATAGAGACCAAGGGACCACGTCGCCACAACGTTCCCCATGGGACTAACTAGCGACGTCTGTTGAGGACGTGCCCACGACGTTTCTGGAACGTTAGCCAGTATTCTAAAAAATGTAACTTTACCACAACGTCCTCACAACGTCGCCATAAAGTAATGTCGCGCTGACCAAAGGACGACGAACTGACGTCGTCGTCACAACGTACTGTGTTTGCTGGGAATGTGCAGTAAACGGTAATACTGTTAACACTACAAACCAGTATATTCATAATTAAGATAATATGTCAAAATAATATGGTATTTATTATAAGACACACCAGTTTGCAATATCAAGCAGCAAAACGGGCTGTATGGATAGTACGTATCAATAGAGTGTTTTCACGACTCGTCATCAAATGGCCATATTGGCTGCACTGAATGTAAACAATGTCACTGAACTAAACTTGCATATTTTGCTAATAATTGCTGCTGAAAATGGACAATGTTTTTTGTGGTTCAGACAGCATAAATTCAAGAGAGTATAACGAATTAGTAGTAGAACATTAACACCATCGCTTAATCTGTATGGAGCAGGCGATATTTGTGATGTCAGCAAAAAGAACTTGAATTGCTCCCTCAATTTTGATTGGAGACATAAAAGTAATACATCACCTGAATCTGTAGAAAGTTTACTTTTATTTGTGTACGCTCAACATATTAACAAATGTTCGTGGTTTTTGTAAATCAAGAAAATATACAGGGTGTCCTTTCAGTCTTCTCGGTCTCCGTGAATATCCAGTTGAAATGCGTCAATAAAATGAACTAAAACTCAGCGAATACATGACACACAAACACCAGAGATATGTCTATAGAAAGCTTGGAATGTCTACATTTAAATTAAGTAAGTTCAATCGAAAACACATATTCTGTGTGTAAGTAATCCGTATGAAACCAATACCATGTCCTGTTTTCCCCATCTGAGCTCATTACCGCTAATTAGTTCACGCCCACGCGCGGTGGCGCTATTGTTATTACAAACATCCACGTGAAAGACGCGCGAAATGACCGCCCACATCAACTCGTAAACAAAGCGGCAACGTGTTTGTGTCGGATACTTTCGTTTTTGGAAGAAAGCGCTGAGAGGAAAAAGCCTTGTATTTACTCCAGATGAGGACGTGCTGAGAGGAACAGACTGAGCTTGTTTATCTCACAAACAGAACGCGAGCGCGGCTACAGCAGCTGACGAGAGGATCTTATACAGTGTAAGTAATGTTCCCTATCTGTCGTACACTCCGAGTTGTGTCGAGTAGTGTACGACACTAGGGGTCGCTCTTGAGAGCCCAAACACCTCTGACAGTTTTGAGAAAGGCCAATGAAAATTGGGTGTGCAGATTTGCATAGCTGACCACGCCCCGGACGTCCGGGTATAAATAGGGCGTGTGCATCTGCTCACTCGTTCTGTTTTTCGGAGCCGAATGCAGCGTCTCTGCGTGAGAAGCGGCAACATTCACCTCTCTCGTCGTTGGATCTACGGCACAGACAGCGGTCTCTCCCTCTCTGACACTGCTCGTGTTGTGAGAGGCCCCTGGGTGCGTCGACGGCGATCTTCAAGAGAAGATTCTCTTCTGCAGAGAGCAAATTTTCTCTAAAAGAGCTCCACAGACGGATTGTGTGTTTCACGATGCCTTTCCGTCTGTGTCCTCCTGGGTGCGGATTCTACCTTTCCCCGAACGATCGGCACGAACGCTGTGTTCAATGCTTGGGGCGTGAGCATGCTGACGCAGCGTTAGCTGAGGGAGGTTGTCAGCACTGCGAAGACATGCCCTTGGGCACACTCCGCTCGAGAGCCGCGTTCTTTTCGAAGAAGCCGCGGCGCTCCTCATCTGCTTCCCGCTCCGGTCCTGCTACTTCCGGGTACGAGGCCGTTGCGATGTGCGTCGAGGAAGAGCGGCAGGTGTTGAGCGAAGTTTTGCCAGTTGCGTCCTCGCAAACCGCTCACCCTGTGTGTCTACCGATTGAGTCTCCGGACGATTTTGAAAGCTCGTCTCAGTATGGGCTGGATCTTTTGTTCGGGGCTCCTGCTGAGGAAAAGGCAGCGTCCGTAGCATCGGAGGGAGAGCCGTCAGAGGCTGACGTCACAACCGAGTTCGCCGCTCCGGCGGTTGAATCTCAGTCTGTGGCAGACGCCGAAATGGCCGCCGCACTACAACGGGCAGCCAAGGAGATCGGGGTTGCGTGGGTTCCCCCGCCCAGCCCTGAGCCTTCAAGGCTGGATGACTGGTTCCTGGGCAGGGGGCGTGACTCGAAGCCACGCTCCTCCCCGGTCCCGTTTTTCCCGGAAGTGCACGAGGAGTTGACGAAATCGTGGAAAGCCCCTCTGTCGGCTCGTTCACGGTACGCTAACTCCCCGTCCCTCACCACCCTCGATGGCGGTCCAGCGAGGGGGTATTCGGAGGTTCCCCAGGTGGAGAGAGCGGTTGCGATGCACTTGTGCCCGCAAAACGCCGCCTCCTGGAGGGGCCGCCCGAGACTCCCGTCCAGGGCCTGTAAGTTTTCGTCTGCGCTTGTAGCGAAGGCTTACGCGGCCTCTGGGCAAGCTGCGTCCGCCCTCCACGCTATGGCGATTTTGCAGGTCTATCAGGCTAAGGTTCTTAAAGACCTGCACGAGGGTGCTCCCGACCCAGAGCTGTTACACGAGCTGCGCTCAGCGACCGACTATGCCTTACGGGCTACGAAGGTTACTGCGCAAGCTCTGGGGCGGGCGATGTCCACTATGGTGGTCCAGGAGCGCCACCTGTGGTTAAACCTGGCCGAGATGCGAGACGCCGAGAAGGTTCGCTTTCTCGACGCTCCCATTTCCCAGGCTGGCCTCTTCGGCGAAACCGTGGAGGAGTTTGCCCAGCAGTTCTCCACCGTGAAACAGCAGACGGAGGCCATCAAGCACATCCTGCCTCGGCGTGCAGCGAGTTCCGGCCCAGCTCAGCCGACGCAGCAGCCTCCGCCTGCTCCCCGCCGTGGAAGGCCCCCTACGAGGGTGGCTCAGACCCCGCAGCCTGCCGGGTCTGCAGCCAGACCCGCCCAACGGTCCAGCACTCGTAGGAAGGTGGCACCGCCAGCTCGTCCTCAGGCCACTAAGAACCCCCGGCAGGTTTCGAAGCGTTCCTGAGACGGGCAGCCCAGGGAGGAGGGATCGTTTGGCCTGTCCGGATCCACACTCGACGAGGGGACGAGCGCTGGATTCGGCTTCCACCCGGCTGTCTGCCACCCGGCAGACGGCCACCACTTGGTCAACAAAAGAGCAATTTTCTCCTTCTCTGGGCATATTACACAGCACCCCGACCCTCCGCTCGATGGTCGGATGCTGTCTCCTCCGTTCAGGGCATGCGGTCACACACCTTCTGTGCTCCCTCATGCTCTAGAACAACGGGCTTGGTCAGACGATCTCCCCTGTCGGGTGGATCCTCTGCTAAGCTCGCACGGCTCGGTCTCCCTGGGCAAAGCAGCCAGTGGCCTTCGGGGCTTCTTACCTCCGACCACACGCTGTTTTCCCAGCGAAGGTTCCCCCACCCTTGGTACGTCGAATGTAACTCCTCTGCGGCCCCTAGCGGAGAACTTTCTGGATTGGCTGAATCTCCCCAATCCTTCCCGCTGGCTGCTCAAGACCATTCGGCTCGGCTATGCTATCCAGTTTGCACGTCGTCCGCCCAAGTTCTGCGGTGTTCTCACTACCTCGGTCCAGGGCTCCAACACCGCGGTTCTTCGGGCGGAGATCGCAGTCCTTCTGGCGAAGGGTGCGATAGAAACTGTCCCCTCAGCCGAAATGAAGAAAGGGTTTTACAGCCCCTACTTCATTGTACCCAAGAGGGGTGGTGGGCTCAGACCTATCCTGGATTTGAGGGTTTTGAATCGGGCCCTACTCAAGCTCCCGTTCAAAATGCTGACCCTCAAGCACATTCTTACGTACGTCAGGTTCCAGGATTGGTTTGTGGCGATAGACCTGAAAGACGCGTACTTTCATGTCTCGATCCTTCCAAGACACAGGCCGTTTCTACGGTTTGCCTTCGAAGGACGGGCATATCAGTACAAGGTTCTCCCCTTCGGCCTCTCCCTGTCGCCCCGCGTCTTTACGAAGGTAGCAGAGGCTGCCCTTTCCCCCCTCAGGGAAATGGGCATTCGCATTCTCAACTATCTCGACGACTGGCTGATCCTGGCTCACTCGTTGGATACGGTTTGCGTACACAGGGACATGGTTCTCAACCATTTGGCTCGCTTGGGGCTTCGGGTCAACTGGGAAAAGAGCAAACTCTCCCCGGCGCAGAGGATCTCTTTTCTCGGTGTAGAACTGGACTCGGTCGGCATGTCTGCACGTCTCTCCCCGGAGCGTGCACAGTCAGTTCTGAGATGCGTGGCAACGCTCAGGTGCGGCTCAGCGGTCCCCCTAAAACAGGTTCAGAGGCTCCTAGGGCACATGGCATCCTCAGCCGCGGTCACGCCGTTGGGTTTGATGCACATGAGACCGCTGCAGCATTGGCTCCGTACCCGAGTCCCCAGGAGGGCGTGGCACCACGGCACGTTCCGTGTGAACATCACACCATCGTGCCGCCAGACACTCAGCCCTTGGACGGACATCGTGTTCCTTCGGTCAGGAGTGCCCTTGGAACAGGTGTCCAGACGCGTCGTTGTCACCACGGACGCTTCCAGGACAGGCTGGGGTGCCACCTGCAACGGGCAGGCAGCTTCCGGGGTCTGGGCAGGCCCCCGGCTGCATTGGCACATCAATTGTCTGGAGTTGTTGGCAGTGCTTCTAGCTCTGAGGAGGTTCTGGCCTATGATTCAGAACAAGCACGTGTTGGTCAGGTCGGACAACATGGCGACAGTAGCCTACATCAACCACCAGGGCGGTGTACGTTCCTTTCGCATGTCACAACTAGCCCGCCACCTCCTGCTCTGGAGCCAACACAGACTCAGGTCCTTACGGGCCACTCACATTCCGGGCGATGCCAATCGAGTGGCCGATTCTCTGTCACGACAGGTTTCGCTCGGAGGCGAGTGGAGGCTCCACCCTCAGTCGGTTCAACTGATTTGGGATCGATTCGGCCAGGCGCAAGTGGATCTCTTCGCCTCACCGGAATCCACCCACTGCCAGTTGTGGTACGGGCTGACCGAGGCTCCCCTCGGTATAGATGCACTGGCACACAGTTGGCCGAAGGACCGGCTCAAGTATGCGTTTCCCCCGGTGAGTCTGATCGCACAAACTTTGTGCAAAGTCAGGGAGGACAAGGAGCAGGTCCTCTTGGTAGCCCCCTTCTGGCCCAACAGAACCTGGTTCTCGGACCTGGTTCTCCTGGCGTCAGCTCCTCCCTGGCGCATTCCCCTGAGGAAGGACCTCCTTTCCCAGGGGAAGGGCACAATTTGGCACCCGCGCCCCGATCTCTGGAACCTCCACCTGTGGCCCCTGGACGCGACCAGGAGGACTTCAGAGATCTCCCACCATTAGTGGTGAACACACTCATTCAGGCAAGAGCTCCCTCTACCAGGCGGCTGTATGACTCTAAATGGCGCGTGTTTGTGAACTGGTGTTCTGCTCGGCTAAGGGACCCACGGAGTTGCGGCATCGAATCAGTGTTATCCTTCCTCCAGGAGGGCCTGGACAGGCACCTATCTGCCTCGACACTTAAGGTTCATGTGGCCGCTATATCGGCTAATCATGACCTGGTGGGTGGCAGGTCGGTGGGAAAACACGATTTGGTAATCAGGTTTCTGAGAGGAGCCCGGAGACTGAACCCTCCTCGGCCACATCTTATCCCCTCTTGGGACCTTGCTGTGGTTCTCCGGGGCCTACAGCAGGGTCCCTTCGAGCCTCTTCAGTCAGTCAAACTCGATGCTCTCTCCCTAAAGACGGCTCTCCTGACTGCGCTCGCCTCGGTAAAGAGAGTGGGAGACCTCCAAGCCCTCTCCATCAACAGTTCGTGCCTGGAATTCGGACCAGCGGATTCTCACGTCGTCCTGAGACCCCGGCCTGGATACGTGCCCAAAGTCCCCACCACTCCCTTCAGAGACCAGGTGGTGACTTTGCAAGCTATCTCTTCCCAGGAAGATGACCCCAACCTGACCTTGTTATGCCCAGTCCGTGCCCTGCGCATCTACTTGGAACGCACTCAGCCCTTCAGACGTTCTGAACAGCTCTTCGTCTGTTATGGGGGACAGCAGAAGGGGAAGGCTGTCTCCAAACAGAGGATCTCCCACTGGCTGGTGGACGCAATTCGGGTGGCCTACCAGGCCAGAGGCCTACCCTGCCCTCTGGAGGTAAGAGCCCACTCGACTAGGGGCGTCGCTGCCTCGGCAGCCCTGGCAAATGGGGCCTCATTAACAGACATCTGTAGAGCTGCAGGTTGGGCTACACCTAACACATTTGCCAGATTTTACAATTTACGCATGGAGCCAGTGTCAGCTAGAGTCTTGAATACCAGCTCTTGACTCAGTTCTCTGGTTGGTGTAGAGCTTGCTTTAAAGCGCTTCCCCTAACGGTGATTACGCTTCTGAGTTTCAGTAGGTTTCCTAGCGTGAACCCTGGACACCATCTCCATCATTGGCACCTCTGGACGTGGCAGAGTTTTGCGGAGGGACTCGCTACGAATTCGGTCACAAGGTATGGTCACCTTTGTTCTGATTGAATTGTGCCCCATATGTAGTGGCTCCTTATGTGGCCCCATGTGTGTATCCCCACCTATAACTCCTGTAGTGCGGTGTTTCCCCTGAGGACTGGTTTGTCTCTAGGGTCTGAGTCTGGTGGTCTCCCCCGGTGTGAGTCCCACCTCAGCCCCCATGTTTAATGTTGTCACTTGTACCCCCCCTGTTGGGCAGGTTGTGAACTCCGTAGCGCCGTTTTTCCTTCGGGGAGGAGGCGCTTTCCCAACGCTCGCAAGACACTCGGCCGCTCTACTGAGGAAGGCCCGGCTGCAGAACCCTGGTACAGGTCAGTCTTGGACGTTGGATGGTCACGGAGGAGGTGAGCTGCACTTCGTTAACACGTTGCCTGTTACTTCTGCGCTTATCACTCGTGACGCGGCCAGTAAGGTGGCGGTTTTCTACGGGGACCCCTAGTGTCGTACACTACTCGACACAACTCGGAGTGTACGACAGATAGGGAACGTCTCGGTTACGTATGGTAACCCTCGTTCCCTGATGGAGGGAACGGAGACGTTGTGTCTTCCGTGCCACCTTCCTGGACCGCCTCTGAGTGAGTTGAGACCCTCGGCTCCTCAGATCAGAACGAGTGAGCAGATGCACACGCTGCCCTATTTATACCCGGACGTCCGGGGCGTGGTCAGCTATGCAAATCTGCACACCCAATTTTCATTGGCCTTTCTCAAAACTGTCAGAGGTGTTTGGGCTCTCAAGAGCGACCCCTAGTGTCGTACACTACTCGACACAACGTCTCCGTTCCCTCCATCAGGGAACGAGGGTTACCATACGTAACCGAGACGTTTCTTATTGGCATTAGATAATGTGTTGTTGTGACATAAACTTGAACGCATTTACTAGTTGAACTTTTTCAAAACTATAATTCCTGACTAAAATATGTGAAATCGAGTGCAACATTTTGAAATATCATAGGAAACTTTTCAATGCATCTGTAAGGCGTCAGAAATGTTTTATATTTCATAAACCAATTGACATTAAAGTAGGGCTAATGTTTAGACGATATAAAAGTAATGTATAAGAATGCTTAGACTAGTCTTTGCTGTTGAATACTCTGCAATTATCTAATCAAGCGTGTATGTGCTTAATAGTAATTTAGTTTCTCAGATGTTGTTTTTATACTGTATAATAATAAATACAAAGCATGTGTGCATATGATAGCTATAAAATCACATGGGCAATATTAGTGATCGCTAATGTAACAATATTGTTCCAGGCCTATCAACATGTGCACTGACTTATTCATTTATTTATGTTAGTGACTAGATACCCCTATGAATATTTTTTGGGATAGAAATTATAGAACTAATGCTTTTATTTAGCAAGGATCATTTAAACTGCTCCTGATATTAACATGCTCACATATGTTTTTTGTTTTGCTTTAGTTGTTTGTGATCTGATACCTGCACAACAGATGAATCCTGCAAACTTTTCATCTGAGCGCGCTGTACCAACATCAGATCATCAACTACACTGATTTTCTATTGGTAAAACAAGTTCCTTGACTACTGATGATGAGTTTTGCAAGCACTTAAATATCAGGTATGATTTACTTGTTTCACTTGTTGAACAGAATTCAGAAAATAGTTTTCAGGAAGAACACGCCATCTGTTCACATCTCTGTGGTTAGATCAGTGTGCTTAATAATGTGTCTTTGACTTTCATAATGTATGTTTATATTATACTGTGTTGTAAATAAAATACAGATAATCTAAAACCCCAATCTCTGAATCTTCTCACATTGTTTCTACCTGACAGTCACAGTCTCATTGATGGGCCATTAGGGGAGGGTCTTTTGTCTCTCAGGTGTGAATCACTAAATATTCAATGACCATTGTCACTCCCTCACATATTCCCTTTCAGTCACAAAACATGTCTTAGAAAATTTAAATAACTATATTGTTTTTTGTGAATGACTGAATGAGATGATTTTCACATCATTTTGTAGAAAAAACTCTAGCCTACCACATCCAGTTCTCAAAAGTCTTGTGCATGAATGTTCTGAATGTGTTTCTTGGTCTTATTTCAGTGACTAAAAAAAAATAGATTTTCACTAACCACCCATACACATGTTGCTTACATATTATTGTAGCCTAGTTTGTGCTGATTACAGTGTAACCAGACTTTAGCCATTAATGTGTTTTTAAGATACTGAAAAAAGCACAAATGTCAGGGCATGTCAAAACTTCTCCAGGGCCCCAAAACACCCTCAGACCCCAGAGGGTTAACTGTGGATCCATGCTGGTGTTTACATCCAAGTATCTCCAATATGGCCGTGCATCCAGGTACCATCCAGGTATAACACACAGTTGTGAGTTATTAAGTCAGAATCGTGAGGTACAAACTGAGAACATATCAGTCATTTTTCCCCCTCAAAATTGGACTTTAAGTTTGAATTGTGAGATACAAACTGACAATTCTGACTTAATTTCTCGCAATTGTGAGTTTATATCACGCAATTCTGACTTAATAACTTGCAGCTGGGTTTAAGGCCGGGACACACCAAGCCGACTTCTGAGAATTAGCGGCGACGAATGCCGACTGGGATTATCACTAAAACAGACACCTTAAAAAAATATTGGACAGAATCCTTCAAACCCCCACACAATAATTGAACTTTGACATACCCCTGTAAACAAAAATGTTCTTGCGGGGCCCATGCTGGCTTTTTGCGGGCCCAAAGAACCAACAAGGCGGAGGGTGATGACTCGAGCATGTAGGGCTGAAACAGTAAAAGAAACTAATGAACAAAGTTCAAGACCACATGGTAACTGTGAAGAACAAGATGATTGGGATTTTGAGTCTGAAGAAGATCTTAATTGCTTACTAAAACCCAGCTTTCAAAGAGCCAGGTCATAGGTGTCATGGTCAATCTGGTCGGTGACCTTCAGTCCGCTCACCACCAGATGTCGCACTCGCTCTATCATATCACACAGACTGTTGCATTGCACCCCGGACTACTACTCCCATCATCCATTGGGCACCTGTGTCCAATCAGGCGCACTATAAAAGCCCCGGACTTTCTCTCTGTAACTCACAGAGTATTGTGGTTATCGTTGTGGTTTTCTGCATTGTTGTATCGCGTAGTTCTCTAGTTCTCTAGTTCCCTAGTTCCCTGTGTTTAGCTTTCTCGCCTGGCCATTTCGTCTCGTTTGTCTCGCTGCCTGCCTTTTGACTACTCGCTCGTTTGTATGGATTATCCCCTCGCTTAGCCCCCTAGATTACGTTCACCTCGGATCAACCCACGCCTGCCTCTCGGATTATTCTTGTGTCTCGCTCCTTATATGACTGTTTGCTGTTGTGCTGACCCTGCCTGTTCGACCATGTCTCTGTCTCGTCCTGTTAATAAAAGCTTGCATTTGGATCCACTCGCCTCGTCTCACTCCCCACGTTACAATGGGATAGAACCGTTGTGTCTTTGTGATTTTTTTTTTTTATACTCTGATAGGATGTTGCACATGTCAGTTTAAAGAGGAGAGCGATGGGATCGGTCAAAGGGGCAGGAGAGGTGGTGAAGGAAAAAAAAGAAGAGAAGATGACAGAGAGAGATAATAATATGACACAGAGTGTGTCGTTGTTCATTTAATGTTACTGCTTTTCAACTAGCGGTAGTTTACACAACATGAACCAATCAGCTTGTGCCAAGTCATATAACTGTGAATATCATCAGATGCATTAGTAACTGTCACGGTTGTCGTCGTGTGCGAGGAATGAAGCAGGAGGAGAGCGGAGATCCAATAGGTGCAGTTTATTTAAATACTCTAAAGTGTACATAAAACATAAAACACAGGGAAACAGCAGGGAAACAGCAACCACGATGAAACATAACAGAGTAACAATGTAATCACCGACACTAACACTGGGGAACAACCAAACTTAAATACACAGAACAGACCAATCAAAACAGGACAGGTGACAATGAAGACAATGACGTGACTAACGAGGACAGGAACAGGAAGACCAAATATGGGCACACACTGGGAAAACACATACAAACAGTCCAAAAGGCACACACAGGTCTGACATTTTAGTGATGCATTTCAACTGGATATTCACAGAGACTGAGAAGACTGAAAGGACACCTTGTATATTTTATTTTAAAAAACCACAAACATTTGTGGATATGTTGAGCGCACACAAATAAAAGTAAACTTTCTACAGATACAGGTGATGTATTACTTCTATGTGCCCAATCAAAATTGAGGGAGCAATTCAAGTTCTTTTTGGTGTCATCTGGAAAATATGCGAGTGCTCCCGCCGGCACCTTAGCCGACCCCAGGACGTTAAAAAAGAAAAGTAGAATACTTGGATTGGATGGTAAATGTTGGTGGACAGCCATTTTTAGGTCTCTAAAAAGAGATACTCAATTGGGTTTAAGTCAGGGCTCCAGCTGGGCTATTCAAGAACAGTCACGGAGTTGTTGTGAACCTTGGTGAAAAAACCAGCATATGCTGGTAGGTATGTTTTGATGCTGGAATGCCGGTTAGGTAGGTTTTGATGCTGGTTTATGCTGGTCCTTTGCTGGTTCATGCTGGTCCTTTGCTGGTTCATGCTGGTCCTTGACCAGCAACATGACTAGCAAAAACCAGCAAAGAACCAGCTTAAACCAGCATCAAAACCTACCTAACCAGCATTCCAGCATCAAAACACACCTACCAGCATATGCTGGTTCTTTCACCAGGGAAGCCACTCCTTTGTTATTTTAGCTGTGTGCTTAGGGTCATTGTCTTGTTGGAAGGTAAACTTCCGGCCCAGTCTGAGGTCCTGAGCACTCTGGAGAAGGTTTTCGTCCAGGATATCCCTGTACTTGGCCGCATTCATCTTTCCCTCGGTTGCAACCAGTCGTCCTGTCCCTGCAGCTGAAAAACACCCCCACAGCATGATGCTGCCACCACCATGCTTCACTGTTGGGACTGTATAGGACAGGTGATGAGCAGTGCCTGGTTTTCTCCACACATTCCGCTTAGAATTAAGGCCAAAAAGTTCTATCTTGGTCTCATCAGACCAGAGAATCTTATTTCTCACCATCTTGGAGTCCTTCAGGTGTTTTTTAACAAACTCCATGCGGGCTTTCATGTGTCTTGCACTGAGGAGAGGCTTCTGTCGGGCCACTCTGCCATAAAGCCCCGACTGATGGAGGGCTGCATTGATGGTTGACTTTCTACAACTTTCTCCCATCTCCCGACTGTATCTCTGGAGCTCAGCCATAGTGATCTGTGGGTTCTTCTTTACCTCTATCGCCAAGGCTCTTCTCCCCCAATAGCTCAGTTTGGCCGGACGGCCAGCTCTAGGAAGGGTTCTGGTCATCCCAAATGTCTTCCTTTCAAGGATAATGGAGGCCACTGTGCTCTTAGGAACCTTAAGTGCAGCAGAGAATTTTTTGTAACCTTGGCCAGATCTGTGCCACAATTCTGTCTCTGAGCTCTTAAGGCAGTTCCTTTGACCTCATGATTCTCATTTGCTCTGACATGCACTGTGAGCTGTAAGGTCTTATATAGACAGGTGTGTGGCTTTCCTAATCAAGTCCAATCAGTATAATCAAACAAAGCTGGACTCAAATGAAGGTGTAGAACCATCTCAAGGATGATCAGAAGAAATGGACAGCACCTGAGTTAAATATATGAGTGTCACAGCAAAGGGTCTGAATACTTAGGACCATGTGATATTTCAGGTTTTTTTTAATAAATCTGCAAAAATGTCAACAATTCAGTGTTTTTCTGTCAATATGGGGTGCTGTGTATACATTAATGAGGGGGCAGCTGTGGGGGCAGCTGTGGGGGCAGCTGTGGGGGCAGCCGTGGGGGCAGCCCTAATGGTTAGGGAGTCAGGCTTGTAATCGAAAGGTTGCGGGTTCGAGTCCCAGGTCCGGCAGGGATTGAAGGTGGAGGGAGTGAATAACCAGCACTCTCTCCACCCTCAATACCACGACTGAGGTGAGTCCCTTGAGCAAGGCACCGTTCCCCCAATTGCTCCCCGAGTGCCGCAGCGATAGCAATATGGCTGCCCACTGCTCCGGGTGTGTGTGCATGTTTGTTCACTACTCACTACTGTGTGTGTGCACTTGGATGGGTTAAATGCAGAGCACAAATTCCGAGTATGGATCACCATACTTGGCCACACGTCACGTCCTTTCCTTTCCTTTCCTTTAAAAAAAAATTAACTTAAATGATTTTAGCAAATGGCTGCAATATAACAAAGAATGAAAAATTTAAGGGGGTCTGAATACTTTCCGTACCCACTGTACATATGTACATAGCAGCAGTATGTGTAGTTAAATGAGACGGTCATGTTTGCAATAATATTACAGCATAGTCGCATACAACTCAGACACTGCATTAAAAAAAAAATCACTGTAGTGTCTTACTGAAGACTATCTGGAGTAAGCCACACATGTAGCTAATGATTTGATCATTCAATGAAAAAAAGAAATATGCCTTAATATGCGTACTATTATTTTTACTTTACTTTAAACCATCAAAATATTGAGCAACTGCTTTTAAGCCAGAATTATTTCTGGGCACATGACACTACCACTGCAGGGTATAATACTTTTGTTATCGTATTAATAGATTAAAGATAAGTATTTCCATTCAAAAAAAAAAAAAAAAAAAAACACTAAAAGGCTCATTTAAATCAATTCGTTCCGGCCACCTGGGGGATACTTTGTCTATCAGCCTACAGTGCGATTCCTGTTTATTAATGTTACGCATAGTGTGCGTTTGTACCTAGGTACGTTTTCAGGCACACATAGTTATTTAATAAAAAGTGTTTTAAATAAAAAGAGTTAATAAAAAGAGTTTTAAAAAGTCTGCATGCTTCAACCATCCTTCAATTCAATATAAGTCACTGTGCTTTTAAAGCGGTTTGCAGGACACTGGTGGGCTCAGGATCTCCTCTGTGCATCTCAATCTTGTACAGAATCAGTTTGTCAGGTTCTAATCACAGCACACTGTTTTCTGCTGTTGTATCAGTTTTTGGCCAACAAATGTTCTTCACTGTTTGCAAACGTAATAGAAATTAGACATTAATTGAGACAATGACTCATTTCGAAATAAGCGCCTGAGGTATTGTCCCACGCTCTTTTCTCCAGCTAACCAGAAATAAATATTTTCCATAACGATTCTTGTTAAAAACGAACAGTATCCTTTTCCCAGGTACACTAGAACAACGGTTCTAAATCCTGTTCTACCTGCTCTGCATGTGTTGCATCACTTCAGACGGTCACAGATCATCACATTCGATAGTACATATTTTCTTGTTGATTCTCGTTAAAAATGAACTGCACCTTTTCCCAGGTACACTAAAATGCTGAAATGCATTGAGACTTTTAATATTTGTCACAGGTTGATCCACTGGCTGCATTTACACTGCCAATCTTTTGATGCCCAATTCTGTTTTTTGTTTTGTTTTGTTTTGTTTTTGGACAACCCACTTACCTCTTCTTTTAAAAGTTAGCCATATTTGAAACCTGCATTTACACTACACTTGGCAAAACAAAATAAACAAAAAAATACATTATGATATCAATAAATCATTTTCAATAGTACGCTCAGTTTAATTTATTGACATGGAGTTCATAGAAACATTTTTAATGCAATAGTTTCATGCTTGCATCAAAATTCAGAAAAACTTTGAGATAGAAATTGGTCTTAGGTTAAGAGACTCACATGCAATACAAATCAACAATATTTAAAAAGAACATTAAATATAAAAACACAATCATTATCACTAAAACAGACACCTTAAAAAAATATTGGACAGAATCCTTCAAACCCCCACACAATAATTGAACTTTGACATAACCCTGCAAACAAAAATGTCCTTGCGGGGCCCATGCTGGCTTTTTGCGGGCCCAAAGAACCAACAAGGCGGAGGGTGATGACTCGAGCATGTAGGGCTGAAACAGTAAAAGAAACTAATGAACAAAGTTCAAGACCACATGGTAACTGTGAAGAACAAGATGATTGGGATTTTGAGTCTGAAGAAGATCTTAATTGCTTACTAAAACCCAGCTTTCAAAGAGCCAGGTCATAGGTGTCATGGTCAATCTGGTCGGTGACCTTCAGTCCGCTCACCACCAGATGTCGCACTCGCTCTATCATATCACACAGACTGTTGCATTGCACCCCGGACTACTACTCCCATCATCCATTGGGCACCTGTGTCCAATCAGGCGCACTATAAAAGCCCCGGACTTTCTCTCTGTAACTCACAGAGTATTGTGGTTATTGTTGTGGTTTTCTGCATTGTTGTATCGCGTAGTTCTCTAGTTCTCTAGTTCCCTAGTTTCCTGTGTTTAGCTTTCTCGCCTGGCCATTTCGTCTCGTTTGTCTCGCTGCCTGCCTTTTGACTACTCGCTCGTTTGCATGGAGGGCGCGCTGGAGGAGGAGCCGATTCTGGAGGGCGCACCGGAGGGCAGGCCGGACAGAGCTCCGGCTCTGGAGGGGGCGCTGGAGTCCTCCAGAGCTGAGAGGGCAACCGCGTCAAGGAGGAACCTGGCTGATGGTGAGCTAGAGCGGCCACGTGTTTATTAATGGGGGGAAGATCAGAATCTTCCACATCAACACAAAACTTGGAATTACAAAGAGCAAGGACATGGTTGATAAACTCTGCAACCAGGTTGCAGCGTTCCTCATAAGCGATTGAACAGACCAGTGTTTCATCGGTTAGCCCCATTAAGAAACACGTGTTAATCATCGCATCGTTCCAACTCACCAGGTGGTAAAGGCTCAAAAATTCCTCCACATACAACTCCAACGGCCTCTCCGCTTGTCGGATGCTCATAATGAGTTCCTCAGCCCGGAACATCTTCTTTTCTTTTTGTAGTGGTCGGTGATTCTGTCACGGTTGTCGTCGTGTGCGAGGAATGAAGCAGGAGGAGAGCGGAGATCCAATAGGTGCAGTTTATTTAAATACTCTAAAGTGTACATAAAACAAAAACACAGGGAAACAGCAGGGAACCAGCAACCCACGACGAAACATAACGGAGTAACAATGTAATCACCGACACTAACACTGGGGAACAACCAAACTTAAATACACAGAACAGACCAATCAAAACAGGACAGGTGACAATGAAGACAATGACGTGACTAAGGAGGACAGGAACAGGAAGACCAAATATGGGCACACACTGGGAAAACACATACAAACAGTCCAAAAAGCACATACAGGTCTGACAGTAACCCGTCAGCGAGTGCCTTCTAAAGTTTTATGGCAGAACTAGGCATTGATGCAGCCTGAAATTATAACCACACCATCTTTGTTCATTTAGCCAGAATTGTTTAACAAAGTTGTTTAATTTATGAATTTTGCAGCATTTTCATTGATATTGATTTTGATTAAATCAACATCAAGCAGACACAAAGTAAATAATGAAACTTTTTTTGTGTGCTATACAATTCCTTATTGCTGAATTGAACTAATTTATTGGTAAAGGTTAACTTTACAAAGTTATTGAACTGAGTCAATACTATTGTCTTTTTTTAGAGGTTTTTCCATTACAGACTTGAAAATAAAACAATGATTTTTTGTGCAATTTATGGTTGATTTGCGTTATGGGTAGCTGTACTTTAGATATTTCCATAGCTAGTTTTTTCAGATTAGGCTACCCATTTTTAATAAGGCATAGACCCACAATGGTCCGGATCTGGTCGGCATCCGTAATCCTTATCTGTTATACCAAACCATGAGGGACACATGACAAGAACAAACCAATGAGCAAACAGACATATGACTTGAACAACCAATGAGAAAATGACACATTGAACTAGGGAACCAATAGCAGGAACGCAAGAGGGCAAAGGAAGCAAGACACAAACAGCATGAGTCAAATACAAAAATAAAAGACATGAAAACATAAACAACAAACAAAACCCCCAAAACCCTACGTTACAGATCCTTATCTGTTGCGCTTTGCAAGTGGACTCTGATTTGAAATGTACAGTACTGTACTTGTCCCTCTCATTTTGCAACAATACAAATATGTGCATGCGCTGCACATGTTTCGCTTGCTTCATGAGTGTTTCTGCATTATGTGGAACAATTTAGTATGAAAAATGGGTGGGTGTCATGAATCTGGTCTGTGACCTTCGGTCCGCTGACCACCAGATGTCGCTCTCGCTCTATCACATCACACAGACTGTTGCACTGCACCCCGCACTACTTCTCCCATCACTCATCGCGCTGACTGCATCAGCACCTGTGGCCAATCAAGTGCTCTATATAAACCCCGGACTTTCCCTCTGTGATTCACAGAGTATTGTGATTATTGTTGTGGTTATTTGCATTGTTGTTTCATGTTTTCTAGTTCCCAAGTTCCTGAGTTCCTAGTTCCCTGTGTTTAACTTTCTTGCCTGGCCATCTCGTCTCGTCTGTCTAGCAGCCTGCCTACGGACTACTCGCTTGTTTGTTTGGACTATCCCTCTGCTTTGCCCCCTTCGGATTGCATTTGACTCGGATCGACCCATACCTGCTACACAGACTATCCCCACGTTACGCCTTTGTTACACCTGTTTGCTGTTGTGCTGACCCTGCCTGTTCGACCAAGTCTCTGTCTCGTTGTTTGAATAAAAGCTTGCATTTGGATCCGCTCACCTCTCGTCTCATTCCCCACGTTACAGAATACTCCGTCAAACAAGGGTCCAGCAGCTTCTCCCCCGGACAATCTGCAGGTATGGACACTACAAAAATATTATTCCAATTAAAACAAGGACCACGTACACTAGAACAGCACATCTGTGAATTCTTGGCCGTTTCAAACCATTCAGACTTCCCAAACTATCTGCTTATTCAAATTTTCTGTGATGGTGTTAATGAACCATTAAAGTCAAGACTCAGACGCGAGGGTCCGCATTCATCACTCACACAATTCATGGAATTTGCTGTATTGACTGTGGGCTCATCTTTCACTATGGGTGTCACGGATGAGGAACGCGACATTGCGGCCGGGTGAGCCGTGAAATTTAATCCACCACAGACCCCCAGACATTCTTGTTTGATGGTCGCTACTCCGGTGTTGACTCGCGCTCGCAAAATAGCAGCCGTGCAGGAGCGCGTTCACGCAATGCCGGCGACAGTGGAGCCCATCCACAAAATGGCAGCGAAAACAGAGCTCTGTCACGTCACAGCTGCCATACCAGAGCCATGTAAAGTTGCAGCTGTGTTTCCTGAATCAAGTCAAGTTTCCGAGTCCAGTCAAGTTGCAGCTATGTTTCCTGAGTCAAGCCAAGTTACAGCTGTGATTCCCATGTCAAGTCAAGTTAAAGCTGTGTTTCCTGTGTCAAATCAAGTCAGAGCTGCTTTTCCTAAGTCGTCAAGTTACAGCTGTTGTTCCAGTGTCAAGTCAAGTTAAAGCTGTTGTTCCCAAGTCAAGTCAAGCTTCGAAGTCAAGTCAAGCTACAGCTGCTGTTCCAAAGTCAAGTCAAGATACAGCTGTTATTCTAGTGTCGTCAAGTTACAGCTGCTGTTCCTGAGTCAAGCAGAGTCACAGCTGTCGTTCCTGAGTCAAGCAGAGTCACAGCCGTCGTTCCTGAGTCAAGCAAAGTCACAGCCGTCGTTCCTGAGTCAAGCAAAGTCATCGCTGGTCTTCACAAGCCAAGTCAGGTCACTGCTGATCTTCACAAGCCAAGTCAAGTCACTGCTGATCCCCATGAGTCAAGTCAAGTCACTACTGATCTTCGCGAGCCAGGTCAAGCCACAGCTGGTCTTCATGAGCCAAGTCAAGTCTCAGTTGATCTACACGAACCAAGTCCCATCCCGTCTGATAGCCCAGAGCCAAGTCATGTCCCGTCTGATGGCCCAGAGCCTCGCCATGTCTCGTCTGACACCCCAAGGTCACGGCCTGTCATGATGGCCAGCGTGCTGGATCCACCATTAGTTTCAATGTGGGCTGCAAACATCCCAGTGGCATCAGCTCCTTCTAATCAATCCATTAAAGAGATCCTGCCACCCGCTGCAGCTCTTCCCTTAATGGCAGTTGCCATTTGGTGTGTGTGGGCTGCACACTGTGCTCCTGAGGTCACGTCTGTTCACAAGTATGCCCCTGAGTTCACGTCTGTTCACAAGTATGCCCATGAGGTCTCGTCTGATCTCAAGTCTGCTCCAGAGGTCCCGTCTGATCTCAAGTCTGCTCCAGAGGTCCCATCTGATCTCAGGTCTGGTCCAGAGGTCTCATCTGATCACAAATCTGCTTCAGAGGTCTCGTCTGATCACAAATCTGCCTCCTGTCGCTGTAGAACCTCCTAAGGAGGCGGCGTTAACCTATGAACTCTCTGCTTCTCTCTTTGTTCTGTCTGCCTCCTCTGTCCCTGCTTTTCCCAGGTCCCAGTCCATGATGCGGGTTCCTGCTCTGCCCTGGAGGGCCCCTGCACCTCCTGCTCTGCCCTGGAGGGCCCCTGTGCCTCCTGCTCTGCCCTGGAGGGCCCCTGCGCCTCCTGCTCTGCCCTGGCGGGCCCCTGTGCCTCCTGCTGTGCCTCCTGCTCCGCCCTGGAGGGCTCCTGCGCCTCCTGCTGCTTTCTTGCCTGGCCATCTCGTCTCGTCTGTCTCGCCACCTGCCTACGGACTACACACTTGTTTGTTTGGACCATACCCTTTTCCCCTTTCGGATTACGTTCGACTCGGATTGACCCACGCCTACTACATGGACTATCCCCATGTCACGCCTTTGTTACACCTGTTTGCTGTTGTGCTGACCCTCCCTGTTCGACCATGTCTCTGTCTCGTTGTTTGAATAAAAGCTTGCATTTGGATCCACTCGCCTCTCATCTCATTCCCCAAGTTACAGTGGGACACTTTTTTTTTTTTTTTGCATTTCTGCCTTTATTATTATAGGACAATATTGAACATAATTAAGTGTAGAAATAACTGAAGGATATACAGTCTATAAAAGCCTGTTATAGGATTGTGAAGGAATGAGGAGAGAGCAGTCTTTTATGTATAAGTCATGGCATGGTATAGAAGAAGAGTACAACTTGCAATGGCAGAAACTCACCCTGCGTTCCATTCGGAAGGGCTCATCCCTAAGCCCTAATCCCTTCAAAGAGTTTACCCTCCAAAGTAAGAGCTTTGGATTATGGGGCCCAGAAGTGTCCATCAGTTGTACCCTTCGAAATCCTTCATTCCGAAGGGCCCTTTGGAGTGGCTAGTTTTGAGCACTTCGGTTTGGAACATCCCTTAAATATGGCGGCCATGATTGTTTTCACTTCAAAGTGCCCTTCAGAGAGCTTTATTTTTATTTTCAATATTTAAAATTTAATTCAATATTTAAAATCAACGTCTAAATGTCTTTTCAGTTGTCCCTGTAACAGATGACTCAACTTAATTTGTGGTGCTTCTAATTAAGTGATAAAAAGCAGTTGCAAATGTTGTACTAAATAAATATCACCACTTCTCATCTTTGCACCAATAAAATGTGCAACGCTTTGTGTTTCTACCAAATTAGATGTAATATCTAAGTGTTATATTAATATTTAACTTACAATGGATAGGTTTCTGTGACTCTCACGAGATCTTGGCAAAAAGTCTCACGATTTTTTTTCAGGACATGATGCATGATGGGATACACTAAAAGCCTTGAATACTGCTCCTGACCAGTATTCAGGATAGAGTGGATTTAGTGTGCATTAAGGGCACTGCACTTTGGCATGTTTAAGATCTGGGGCAGTCTTGTGCACTTCCTGCCATGCGCACACGCTTTCAAGTGGCCAAGACCGCAAGTATGGGTATTTGGACAAGGCACTGCTTTTTAAGAAACTTCGATTTTATGCTCAACTAAAAAAAGACTTTGTTGCCATGTGCCTGTCACACCCCTGTGGACTGTTTTTGTGGTTTCCCCTTCTGTATGCCCTTATTTGGTCTTTCCTTTTCCTGTTCCACACCTGTCCTTGTCTGATTAGCCCGTGTATTTATGTTTGGTTGTCGGTTATTGTAAGTCACTCTATGTCATTTAACGTCTTTGTAGTTGCCTTGCGTGTGGATTCTCTGCTGTTCCTGTTCATTCCTGTTCTGTTTTACGGATTATACAAATAAACTGTGTGTTTCTGATCTCCTCTTGCCTACTCATCATTCTGGCACACGACGCCCGTGACAGTGCCAAGTCCTTGTTGAGAAACTTGTGTTTTATCCTCAACTGAAAAAGGATTTTTTGTTCTCTGGAGGAATCTAGTGTTTGATATGGAGACTGTGGAGGAAGTTTCTAATTTCTTTTCATCCACAAAGATCTTCATCTCACCATTTATCCGTCATTCTTGTAAGGGTCTTCCAGTTTGCTGGGAACTTTATTATTGATTACAACAGGCATATGGATTGTGGACATTGTGGCACGTGGACTGGAAAACAGATAAGACTTTGTTCACTCTCCCACGCTTCTTTCATCATACATGGACAGTGACCTGCTTTGGATTCTAACTTTAATTTTGTGTTTGTTTGTTTTGATTTGCTGTAAGTGTTCCCAAAAAGGTCAAAGTGATTTAAGATGTGTGCTTAAGATGTTATTACTAAATATAAAATATTAATTTTGCTTTCAGTAAGTGACTCTAATTCTTGTCTTGTTAGATAAACTATTTATTGCAATTGGCTACCTCTTTATAATTAAATTGTATAGCAGTTTTTCGGCTGTAACGCCACGCCAGCAGAGGGAGCCCTCACCCACTGACTGACTGTTGCTGTTCCCTCTGCTGCTTCATTGGTAGCTTCCTGTTTGGTGGCAATAAAAGGAGGCCATTTTAAACAGGAAGCTGCGAAGTATTGTTTTGCTATAGTGGACTCTACCAAGCGTTTTCCTGTTTTCATTGCCCTGGTTTTTTTGATTATCATGGTTTGGTTTCTTATCATAGTTTTGTCTTTGTTTTTGCCACAGTTTTGCCTCGTTCATTGCCATAGTTCTGTCTGGTTTCATTTCCTTGTTTATTTGTTACTTTTCAGACTGCTCTCTTTGGTTTTGGACTCTGCCTGTTTACTGGATTCATGCTCTCGCCTTGCCCTGGATATTACTGTTTGTTTGGTTATCGACCCTGCCTGTCTTGACTACGATCTGTTAATAAAAGCTCGCTATTGGATCTTACACAGTTCCTACGAGTCCTGCTCATTACAGAATACTTCGCCTACCAAAGATCCAGCAGCTTTCTACACAAATCAAACCATGGACCCAGCATCACGCCTCGTTCGACTCCGCCAAGGTAACCGGTCAATTGAACAATACGTTTTGGACTTTTGTGAGCTCTGTCACTTGGTGGATTTTCAAGACAGCTTTCTGAAGGACATTTTCTTTTTTGGTTTGGAGAAGGACATTTCAGTTAAACTGCCTAGACATCACAGCCACTGGTCATTAATCTGTTATATAGACTATGCTCTGTTGCTGGCCGGATCGGCATTTACTGTAGGGATAGCCGATGATAAACCCTACCATCCTCCTGTTCCAGCCACACCCATATTCACTCATATATTCACTCATATTCATTCATATGTCATGTCCGGTATTGTCACGCTCATGCCAGAGCCTTCCCCTACCAAGTCTGCCAAGCCAAAGCCCACTCAAGTCAAGTCCACCAAGCCAAAGCTTGCTCACATCACGTCCGCCAAGCCACAGCCTGCTCACGTCACGTCTGCCAAGCCACAGCCTGCTCACGTCACGTCTGCCAAGCCACAGCCTGCTCACGCCATGCCTGCCGCTCCAGGGCCTGCTCACGCCATGCCTGCCGATCCAGGGCCTGCACCTGTCATGGCCGCCCGTCCAGAGTCTGCACCTGTCATGGCCGCCCGTCCAGAGTCTGCACCTGTCATGGCAGCCCGTCCAGAGTCTGCACCCATCATGGCAGCCATCCCTGAGCCAGTCCACAAGATGGCCGCCATCCCAGAGCCAGTCCACAAGATGGCCGCCATCCCAGAGCCAGTCCACAAGATGGCCGCCATCCCCAAGCCTGTTCACAAGATGGCCGCCATCCCCAAGCCTGTTCACAAGATGGCTGCCCCGTCTGAGTCCCCGGCCAAGATGGCTACCACGCCTGAGCCTCATCAAGCCAAAATCATCTCACCCAAATCTCATCTCGCCATGTCTGCTGCACCCAAAACAAATCAAGTGATGCCTGATCCTCCAGTGTCAAGTCAAGTCAGGGCTACACTTTCTGTGCCAAGTCAAGATACAGCTGTCCTCCATGAGTCAAGCCAAGATACAGTTGTTGTCCCATGAATCAAGTTTTTTCTCAAGATAGCCAGCTGTTGTTCTCCATGAGTCGCTGGCATTACAGCTGCTGTTCTCCATGAGTCAAGCCAAGATACAGCTGCTGTTCCCCACGAGTCAAGCCAAGTCACAGCTGTGTCCCACGAGTCAAGCCAAGTCACAGCTGTATCCCACGAGTCAAGCCAAGTCACAGCTGTTCCCCATGAGTCAAGCCAAGTCACAGCTGTTCCCCACAAGTCACGCCAAGTCACAGCTGTTCCCCATGAGTCAAGCTGTCACAGCTGTTCCTTCTATGAGTCGCTGTCACAGCTGTTCCCCATGAGTCAAGCCAAGTCACAGTTGTTCCTGAGTCAAGTCACGTTACAGCTGTGCTTCCCGAGTCAAGTCAAGTTTCCAAGTCCAGTCAGGTCACGGCTGTTGTTCCAGAGTCAAGTCAAGCTACAGCTGCTGTTCCAGTGTCAAGTCAGGCTGCAGCTGTTGTTCCAGCATCAAGTCAAGTTAAAGCTGTGTTTCCTATGTCAAGTCAGGTCAGAGCTGCTCTTCCGAAGTCCAGTCAAGTTACAGCTATTGCTCCTGTGTCAAGTAAAGCTATAGCTGTAGCCCTCAAGTCAAGCAAAGTCACTACCGATCTTCACAAGCCAAGCCAAACCACAGTTGATCTCCCTGAGCCAAGCCAAGCTACAGCAGATCTTCATGAGCCAAGTCAAGTTGCTGCTGTTATTCCCGAGCCAAGTCAAGCCACAGTTGACCTTCATGAACCAAGTCAAGCTACAGCTGACCTTCATGAGCCAAGTCAAGGCACAGCTGACCTTCACGAGCCAAGTCAAGTCAAAGCTGGACTGCACGAGCCAGGTCAAGTCACCACTGTTCTTCACGAGTCAAGCCACGGCTGTCCTACCAGAACCTCACCAGGTCCCCACTGACCTTCCCAAATCACATCACGTCTCAGCTGAAACCCCAGAGCCCACGCTCCCAAGCCACACAGAGCCCACGCTCCCAAGCCACGCAGAGCCCACGCTCCAAAGCAACGCAGAGCCCACATTCCCAAGCCACAAGTCCTCAGCATCCACACCCTCAAGGCCAACAGACATCCCACTATCTACTGTGCTGCCTGTAATGGCCGTTGCCATTTTCAGTGTGTGGGCTGCACACTGTGCTCCAGAGGTCTTGTCTATCCACGAGTCTGGTCCAGAGGCCTCGTCTGTCCATGAGTCTGCTCCAGAGGCCTCGTCTGTCCACGAGTCTGCTCCAGAGGCCTTGTCTGTCCACGAGTCTGCTCCAGAGGCCTCGTCTGTCCA